>PVKP010006661.1:0-48885 GCA_004027715.1 Plecturocebus donacophilus | reverse complement strand
GATTTCATTTCTTCTTTTTTTTTTAGGGGGGTGGTGCTTAAAAAACAAACTTTATTCCAAATTATCAAAAAAAAGTGTTAACTCTGAAACATTTAACAGATTTCATTTAAACTCATATGGTCATAAAACTCAAACTATCAAACAAAAATAGCATTGTGTGCTTAACCACTTTTAATAATGAACCTTTAAGAGAAACATTTAGAGACTTCCACACAATTTGGGAGCTATTAGGCAACATATATTTAATATTAAGCAAAGACAGCATTAAAAACTAAAAATCCTCAAATTTCAAGAGAATGTTCAAGTCTTTGATATACATTTTCACATGACAACAGAAATATTTTAATTTAAAATAAACCAAGTCTGAGTGATTATCCCTTCTTCAAGTGTAATCTCCTGTCCACCCTTCATTTTATGACTGCATACCCCTCACTTTACTTCATCTGCACTGAACCAGTGTTAGTTCAACATGATTAGCTTCACTCAAAGCCCTCTAGATCCCATTTCACCACCATTATTCCCTTACATGTTTACATAGCCTTATAGTGAGCATTACATTGTAACTGAGCTTGGGAATTTCAGGTATCCAGAGGTAATCATGTACACACACGATTCTGTTTTATTGCAGAGTTCACAATATAGCTGGTGATTATACAGCCAACCATCTTAAGATGAATATCGACTGTTTCGACAAAAACACTGATTTTGTCCCCAACCACAAATGAGACAAGAAAGACACACATATTCACCACCATATGAAGGTTGTGTTTACTCTGTGGTACAGTTCTGAGGGCTCTTACCACTCTAAGTGTGTTAAATACAGAATTCATAGCATTTCTAGTGGTATCAGACATGAATTATAAGACACAAGACCATAAGTGCCCTGCGCTCATGAGCCATTTGTGCCACATATGTAACAAAAAGGCTGCTTTTAAAGCTTTTCAGATATTCAATCATGTTTGCCTTTTCAACTTTTTCTTTTTTTTTGAGATGGAGCCTTGCTCTGTAGCTCAGGCTGGAGTGCAGTGGCACTGGCACAATCTTGGCTTACTGAAACCTCTGCCTCCCGGGTTCAAGCAATTCTCCTGTCCCAGCCTCCGAAGTAGCTGGGATAACAGGTGTGTGCCACATGCCCAGCTAATTTTTTGTGTTTTTAGTAGAGATGGGGTTTCACCGTGTTGGCCAGGCTGGTCTCGAACTTCTGACCTCAACTAATCCCCCTACCTCAGCCTCTCAAAGTGCTGGGATTACAAGCGTGAGCCACTGCACCTGGCCTGCCTTTTCAAAATTATTACCACTCTAGTTCACACTGAAGGTAAAAACAATAGTTAGAATCTATTATTAACAACACATTTTGACTTCAAGTTCAGACCAAGCTGTTGGTTATAAGTTCTGTTGAATTTTTTAAATCAAATTTAAGAAGTCTTAGGACAATACAAAACCATCCCTGGTAATGTATTTGCAATTTGGTCTTCAAAAGCTGCAAAGAATGACAAAAAAAAAAAAAAAACTGATTTAAAACTATTAGAATATTTATTAATAATTGTTTTTAAATGCCACTTGTTTGAGACAGCAGAAACCAAAGTATTTTCCTTAGAATTCTCACTTAGCTTGTATTTCACAAAAAGTGCTTTAGAACTCAGATTTCTACCACTTGTATGGAGTATAAAGACAAAAGGAAGCCCAACAAAACCTAAGGCCTAATGGTGTCTATTCCCAGAGTCAAGGTATAACCCCAGGCTAACCCGCCTGCCCTGTGCTGAGTAACTGGATGCGCCTGTGAGTGCTCAGAGTCACACATATAAATGAGGGGGTCAGGCACCAAGGTGCCCTTATTCATTAATTTCTCAAACGCAACTCCCTTCAAATCCTGACTCTAATAGGCCAAAGAATGCTACTCATATTTATTTGGTGCCAAATTATTATTATTTTTAAATCCTTACATCTGCACCTTGAAAATAAACTACAATATCCAGCACAACATTGTCAGACAGAGCTGCTGTATGGCTATTTATCTTCATTACTGCCGGGCTAATGCTTAATATGCTTCATCCTTTACAGCTGGAAGAAGGATGTTCACTGTATTTAACCAGCCATACTGCATTTAGAGGTAAACAGCTTTTATGGACTATTGGCCCAGAAACTTTAAGTAAACTACCAAGTTGATTTTATTTTTGTCAGTTTGTGCATGTATTGACATGCAATTACCCAGAAAGAAGAAAAACTGGCTAACAGGAAACCTACTGTCATGTCAGATGCTGGAAATCAATCTTTAACTACATTAATATTTACAGAAAGAGTTTTAAGATTCATAATCCACTTTTTTAGTCAGTCTCTTATATTTCATTAGTCAATTGGAAGTGGCAGATGAGTCATTTTGCTTTATCTGGAAAAAATATTTTCACATTTACAATCCCTTTGACAAAGAAGTTTTCATCTGTTAAGGGATGAGAATGGTATTTGGTTATTACCTACTTTTAGAATTCAAACTAACTCTTCAAATGTCTTTATTTAGATCATGTGCTCTCAAACTGTCTTATTGTTTTACTAACACAATGGTAAAACTGGGTTCCCAAAATGTCAAAACCCTAATGGAGTCTCTATTTCCAAGAGTAAAATAAAAAAGACAGCCAACACTGGTGGGATGAAAACTATCCTGAGCCTCTTTCCCCAACTCTGTAACATTTAGAAACTAGGGGGAAAAAGTGGGATTGCATTAATAGACTTTTAAAACAAAATGTTATGGAAGTGTTTATTTTTTAAAAGGAAAGTTTTAAGAGAACAGGATGCTTGAAAATGGCCAACTCCTACTCACGGGGAAAAGTAATCACAGACCTTTGCTGAGATGGCACCAATAATTCAAAGAAACTAAGCTAAACAGAATTTTATCTATACACGATTAATATGAAAACTTCTTAACAGAATGGAACACCGTAACAAAATTTAAGTCCCTT
The DNA here is from genome assembly GCA_004027715.1 of Plecturocebus donacophilus. Classification (NCBI taxonomy): domain Eukaryota; kingdom Metazoa; phylum Chordata; class Mammalia; order Primates; family Pitheciidae; genus Plecturocebus; species Plecturocebus donacophilus. The sequence continues at coordinate 45,931 of PVKP010006661.1, read as the reverse complement.
CATCTTTTGGCAATGAAATAAGTGAAATTAACATAAGGATATTTTGGAAGGGTTGAAGGCCACAGTCAGAATCAAACAGAAAACTTTCAAACCTAGAAAGCAAAATGAGAACTTTCATAGCTCCTTGAGCTACCCTATCTAAACAGAAATATTATAATGACTATCCAATAGGTGCTTAGTTTCAAAACTAATACAAGCAATTTATAATTAAAAGCCTATACCTAATAAGCTGCTTTTCTTCTCTGTTCTGCCCCTTCCTCATATGCTTGAGCTTAATGAAGACTATCCTCTGCAGCTGTTCCTGAGGGCAGCGAAGCAAGCAATAGAATAACAAAGTAAGCCTGAGAAGCCCCTGGCCCCTGAGGACCTTCTCTCTGGCTGGTCACAGCCACTTATGTTTCAATGCAGAAGATTTCAAGAATGGTTTGAGAAAAAGAATACCATCTGTCAAAGGCCATCAGATGGACAGCTATTTGCCAGGCAATTAGCCTAAAGCTCTTAGGTGATGATAAAAACAAAACAAACAACAACAACAAAACCCTTATATTTTCCTATTGGAACCTTTTATTCTGTTTTGGTGATGCTTAAGGAAAACAGCTTTGTCCATAACTCACTGTGGCCTGGAGTTATGACACCAAGTTGTATTCCGCCAATTAAGAAAGAGGCCAAACTATATTCTTCTTAGAAGGTCTGTTCAGTTGATAAATGGCACTTAACTGATTTTTTTTTCATATAACCTTTAACAAGAACTCGTAAGTTGCATTGATTATGCCCCAAGAGATAAGGGACCAATGGTAATTCAGATGGGCACCTCTGAAAAGGTTTATCAGTTTTCTGCCCGGTTCCAGCCAGATAGTTTGAAAAACCTTAGGGAAAGACTGAAATTCCCCACCAGTCTGAGACTGCATGCAAGTTTTTACAACATTAATTGGATAAAACAAGAATCCCGTCATGGCACCCAATAGACCTCCACAGATAAAATCATTGACCAAATGAGCACTGCGAGTCGTTGCGGTAGGCAGATGCTCCTTAATGGGACCTCAAAGGCCGAAAAAAAAGACATCGCTGAGCCCGTTTCGGAAAAGAATGGGCACCAAGCCTCGATAATACTCTCCAATTCCATGACATTTCAGTGCCTTGAAAGCCTGGTAAGTGTTGGCAAATCTGTCATGATGCTTGTGGTGTTGAAGCAATGTCTGAACTCTTCCCAGCGGAGTGAAAATCGCTTCTGTTGTCCCTGCAAGCACTGCCGACACGCCACGGGTTGCAAACTCTGGAGCACTGACATGCTTGTGGAGAAGGCAGGATAAATCCTCATACAGACCAAACATTAGTGTAAGCGTAGTTGTCCTTTGCATCAACGGGGGAAGCATTCTACGACACAAGTTTCGAGATCCATCCGTTCTCAACTGAAGTACTGCATCCCGGGTTTTGATGCCATGCAGCTGTTGTCGAAAGAGGACCTTCTGAATGGGAAATGTGATTGCGATGTTGCTGAGGGCGGCACAGCAGCCACAAAGTAATGCTTCATTTCACCAACAGTTGTAATATGAGGTGATATATCTTGTTTTGAAGATGTTAGTATTGGTGGCCTCTTTTCATGAGCTTCTGAATCCATCATGTTGCTTAAGATCTTTCTTTTTCAAGAACTTTTTTTAACCTGTAACACCATCTGAGCCTGGAGTTTGGCAAGATGATAGCTTTTTGATAATGTTCCTAATTTCTTCCATTGTTATTGTTCCGCTGGGTTCTCTCTTCTGGAGTCCATTTTGGTAACTGGATTTCCGTTCTCCAGGCGTCCATTTCCCCAACCTGTGAATAACGGGGAGGGGGTTGGAAAAGATCACTAAGTCCGATTACATCTCTGACACTCCACAGTCAGGGGTCCCGCGGTGAGGAGGCCAAAATCCCAGTCTCCCAGGAGGCAGGGACCCCACTCTCCCCCTGGCTTACCGGCTCCTACTCGCCCCTGCGGTTCCTGCGGTTCCTGCGCACGAGGGAGGTGCCTCCCCAGCCCAGGGCGCGCCCGAATGAAGGCACAGCTTCCTTCAGGAAAGGTCGCCCAGCAGCCTGACAAACACCCGTGTCAACCGGAGAGCCGGGAGCGGACGAGGGTGAGAACTGATTCCGCGCGCGCCGCTTGGGTGGGTCCTGCAGCGGCCGGGCCAGAAGCCTGCGCGCGCAGAGGACGGGGGTGGACCCCTAGGGTGGCCGGCTACCCAGACCAGCCCTTCGGGGCGTTTTCCTTCCCTCCAACCTCTGGCGAGGGGAGCCCGGGGCTTCCCCAACGCCCGCTCCGCACTCATCCATCCTAGTTAGGTTTTCTAGAGGGATAGACCTAATTAGATAGATGTATATATAAAGGGGAGTTTATTAAGATTATTAAGGAAGTGTTGGTCACTGTGGCACTCCAGGTAGACATGGGACGACGTCGGTGGGGCTCTGGGGAATGTGATGGCAGGAGCTGTTGGACCCCAGCAGGATGCAGTCTTATGGGGTCTGGGATCTCAAAATGGTGCCATGCTGCAGCTGTTGGGGTCTCCGGGAAATGTGTGGGACCTCGCATGAGCTCGCTTTCTGGAGCAGCGTTGTAGCACAGACTCCAGGGGGGCTCTCTATACCAGCCTCAGAGCCCACGGCAGTTGAGGGGCTCTCCGGTGGTGGCTGGGATTGCAGGAGTTCATGACGGGAATGTGAAACTGCTGGAGAGCGCCCTCTGACCCTTCCCCACACTGGGGAGCTGCTCAGGGCGTCCAGCTGATCCCAGCAGGGCTTTCCCACTTGCCTTCCCTCTTTTCATACCTCAGGTGTTTTCTGTCACTTTTTTGCTGAATTCCAGCATTCTCTCTTAGACGCTCTGTTTGAAGGGTGATAATCCAGTCGCTATTTTGGTTCTTCTTTGTGGAAGAGGCTAGGGTCCAGTGCCTCTAGTCAGCCATCTCAAAGCCCCTCCTCTATAGTTTTATTTTTAATTTATCAATATTAACAAGTGGATCAATTGACTTCCCTTCTAAAAGGTGAAGAGTTCATCACATGTAAGTATCCTTCTTCCTTCTTCCACTTCATGAAAATTTTTATTTATTTATTTTCATTTGGTATATATATACTAACAATGGTATCTTTTATGAGTTATCTTCTTGTGCCACATGCAACACTTAAATCAAGCTACTTGTCATTTAAAGAACTCCATTTGGATTAAAAATTATTTAAAATATTTAGAAAAGTTTTTAAATAGATTCATTCAGAAAATATTTATTAAGGATCTTGTAATGTGCGAAATCTTGCCTCCGCAATAGTCATATATTGAAGTCCACAGCCCCAGTATGTCAGAAGATGACTGTATTTGGAGACAAGGTTTTTACAGAGCAAATTAAGTTAAAATGAGGCTGTTAGGGTGAGCCTTGATTGAATATGACTCATGTCCTTATAAGAAGAAGAGATTAGGACCCAGGCACACAGAGAGAAGACCATGTGAAGAGGTGAGAAGACCCCATAAATAAGCCAAGGAAAGAGGCCTCAGAAGAAGCCACTATAGGATATCACTATACACCTCTTAGAATGGCTAAAAAAAAATCATAGTTTTGAATGTTGGCAGAGGTTTGGAGCAACTCGATTTTTCATACATTGCCAGTAAGAATGTAAAATAGTATAACTACTTTGGAAAACTCTTTTATATTTACCTAAAAAGTTAACTATATACACCATACTACCTAGCAATCCATACTGGGCATTTATCCTAGAGAATGGAACTATGTTCAATTAAAAAATCTGCACACAAATGTTTACAGCAGCGATATAGTTTGGCTGTGTCCTCATCTAAGTCTCATCTTGAATTGTGACTACCACAATTCCCACATTTCATGGGAGGAACCGGTGGAAGGTGATTGATTTATGGGGGCGGTCTTTCCCATGCCGTTCTTATGAGAGTAAATAAGTTTCATGAAATCTGATGGCTTTAAAAAATGAAAGTTTGGGCTGGATGCTGTGGCTCATGCCTTTAATTCCAGCACTTTGGGAGGCTAGGTGGGTGGATCACCTCAGGTCAGGAGTTTGAGATCAGCCTGGCCAACATAGTGAAAACTCATCTCTACTAAAAATACAAAAATTAGTCAGGTATGGTGGTAGGTGCTTGTAATCCCAGCTACTCAGGAGACTGAGGCAAGAAAATCACTTGAACGCAGAAGGTGGAGGTTGCAGTGAGCCGAGATTGCATCATTGCACTCCAACTTGGGCAGTAAGAGTGAGACTTCATCTAAAAAAAAAAAAAAGAGTTTGCCTGCACAAGTCCTCTCTTTGCCTGCTGCCATCCACGTAAGATGTGACTTGCTCCTCCCTGCCTTCTGCCATGCTTGTGAGGCCTCCCCAGCCATGTGGAATTGTGAGGCCTAGTCTCTGGAATTTTTTTTTTTTTTTTTGGTTTTGAAAATAAGGTGTTTATTATTTCACATAACCATGTCCAGCAGTAAAGCAATTCTGAATGTGGTTAATTCCGCTGGGTCCTGGGATAGCAGCCAACACCCAGGTTCTTTCTATCTCTTTACTCTCCTTTCCTTGGCATATTTTTATTTATTTATTAAATATTTTATTGCACTTTAGGTTCTGGGGTACATGTGAAGAACATGCAGGATTGTTGCATAGGTACATACATGGCAATGTGGTTTGCTGCCTTCCTCCCCATCACCTATATCTGACATTTCTCCCCATTTTATCCCTCCCCAACTCCCCACCTTCCAATGTCCCTCCCCTAGTTCTCCCCTACAGACCTCAGTGTGTGATGCTCCCCTCCCTGTGTCCATGTGTTCTCATTGTTCAACACCCACCTATGAGTGAGAACATGTGGTGTTTGATTTTCTGTTCTTGTGTCAGTTTGCTGAGAAGGATGGTTTCCAGATTCATCCATGTCCCTACAAAGGACAGAAATTCATCATTTTTCATGGCTGCATAGTATTCCATGGTGTATATGTGCCACATATTCCCTGTCCAGTCTATCATTGATGGGCATTTGGGTTGGTTCCAGGTCTTTGCTATTGTAAACTGTGCTGCAATGAACATTCGTGTGCATGTGTCCTTACAGTAGAACGATTTATAATCCTTTGGATATATACTCAGTAATGGGATTGCTGGGTCAAATGGAATTTCTATTTCTAGGTCCTTGAGGGATCACCACACTGTCTTCCACAATAGTTGAACTAATTTACACTCCCACCAACAGTGTAAAAGTGTTCTTATTTCTCCACATCCTCACCAGCATCTGTTGTCTCCAGATTTTTTAATGATCGCCATTCTAACTGGCATGAGATGGTATCTCAATGTAGTTTTGATTTGCATTTCTCTAATGACCAGTGATGAGCATTTCTTCATATGTTTGTTGGCCTCATGTATGTCTTCTTTTGAAAAGTGTCTGTTCAAATCCTTCACCCACTTTTGAATGGGTTTGTTTGTTTGTTTGTTTGTTTTGTAAATCTGTTTTAGTTCTTTGTAGATTCTGGATATTAGCTCTTTGTCAAATAGGTAGATTGCAAAAATTTTTTCCCATTCTGTTGGTTGCTGATTCACTCTAATAATTGTTTCTTTTGCTGTGCAGAAGCTCCAAAGTTTAATTAGATCCCATTTGTCTGTTTTTCTTTTGTTGCCAATGCTTTTAGTGTTTTAGTCATGAAGTCCTTGCCTATGCCTATGTCCTGAATGGTTTTGCCTAGTTTTTCTTGCAGGGTTATTATGGTGTTAGGTCTTATGTTTAAGTCTTTAATCCAACTGCAGTTAATTTTAGTGTAAGGTGTCAGGAAGGGGTCAGTTTCTGCTTTCTGCACATGGCTAGCCAGTTTTCCCAATACCATTTATTAAACAGGGAATCCTTTCCCCATTGCTTGTTTTTGTGAGGTTTGTCAAAGATCAGATGGTTGTAGATGTGTGGCATTGCCTCCAAGGCCTCTGTTCTGTTCCATTGGTCTATATCTCTGTTTTGGTACCAGTACCATGCTGTTTTGATTACTGTAGCCTTGTAGTATAGTTTGAAGTCAGGTAGCATAAGCCTTCCAGCTTTGTTCTTTTTGCTTAGAATTGACTTGGCTATGTGGACTCTCTTTCGGTTCCATATGAAGTTTAAGGTGTTTTTTTCCAGTTCTGTGAAGAAGGTCATTGGTAGCTTGTTGGGGATAGCATTGAATCTATAAATTACTTTGGGCAGTATGGCCATTTTCACGATATTGATTCTTCCTAACCATAGGCATGGAATGTTTCTCCATCTGTTTGTGTCTCTTATTTCGTTGAGCAGTGCTTTGTAGTTCTCCTTGAAGAGGTCCTTTACATCCTTTGTTAGTTGTATTCCTAGGTATTTTATTCTCTTTGTAGCAATTGTGAATGGCAGTTCGTTCTTGATTTGGCTCTCTTTAAGTCTGTTATTGGTGTATAGGAATGCTTGTGATTTTTGCACATTGATTTTGTATCCTGAGACTTTGCTGAAGTTGCTTATCAGTTTCAGGAGATTTTGGGCTGAGATGATGGGGTCTTCTAAATATACAATCATGTCGTCTGCAAATAGAGACAATTTGACTTCCTCCTTTCCTAATTGAATACCTTTTATTTCTTTTTCTTGCCCAATTGCTCTGGCTAGAACTTCCAATATTATATTGAATAGAAGTGGTGAGAGAGAGCATCCTTTTCTAGTGCCAGATTTCAAAGGGAATGCTTCCAGTTTTTGCCCATTCAGTATGATATTGGCTGTGGGTTTGTCATAAATAGCTTTTATTATTTTGAGATATGTTCTGTCAATACCTAGTTTATTGAGAGTTTTTAGCATAAAGCGCTGTTGAATTTTGTCAAAGGCCTTCTCTGCATCTATTGAGATAATCATGTGGTCTTTGTCTTTGGTTCTGTTTATGTGGTGAATTACATTTATAGACTTGCGTATGTTGAACCAGCCTTGCATCCTTGGGATGAAGCTTACTTGATCGCGATGGATAAGCTTTTTGATGTGCTGTTGCAATTGGTTTGCCAGTATTTTATTGAAGATTTTTCATCTATGTTCATCATGGATATTGACCTGAAGTTTTCTTTTCTTGTTGAGTCTCTGTTGGGTTTTGGTATCAGGGTGATGTTGGTCTCATAAAATGATTTGGGAAGGATGCCCTCTTTTTGGATTGTTTGGAATAGTTTCAGAAGGGGTGGTACCAGCTCCTCTTTGCATGTCTGGTAGAATTCGGCTGTGAACCCATCTGGACATGGGCTTTTTTTTGGTGGGTAGGCTCTTAATTGCTTCCTCAACTTCAGCCCTTGTTATTCATCTATTCAGGGTTTTGACTTCTTCCTGGTTTAGGCTTGGGAGGATGCAAGTGTCCAGAAATTTATCCATTTCTTCCAGGTTTACTGGTTTATGTGCATAGAGTTTTTTGTAGTAATTTCTGATGGTGGTTTGCATTTCTGTGGAATCTGTGGTGATATGCCCTTTATCATTTTTTTTTTTTTTTTTTTTTGAGACGGAATCTCGCTCTATCGCCAGGCTGGAGTGCAGTGGCGCAATCCCGGCTCACTGCAACTTCCGTTTTTCTGGTTTCAAGCAATTCTCCTGCCTCAGCCTCCCGAGTAGCTGGGACTACAGGCACACACCACCACGTCCGGCTAATTTTTTTTGTACTTTAGTAGAGACAGGGTTTCACCGTGTTGGCCAGGATGGTCTCGATCTCTTGACCTCGTGATCCACCCGCCTCAGCCTCCCAAAGTGCTGGGATTACAGGCTATCATTTTTTTATTGCATCTATTTGATTCTTCTCTCTTTTCTATTAATTTGGCTTGTGGTCTGCCTATTTTCTTGATCTTTTCAAAAAACCAGCTCCTGGATTTATTGATTTTTTTGAAGGGTTTTTTGTCTCTATCTCCTTCAGTTCTGCTCTGATCTTAGTTATTTCTTGTCTTTTGCTAGGTTTTGAGTTTTTTTGATCTTGCTCCTCTAGCTCTTTCAATTTCGATGATAAGGTGTTGGGTTTAGATCTTTCCTTGCTTCTCACATCAGCATTTATTGCTATATATTTTCCTCTAGACGCTGCTTTAAATGTGTCCCAGAGATTCTGGTATGTTGTGTCTTCATTCTCGTTGGTTTCAAACAACATCTTTATTTTTGCCTTCATTTCATCGTTTATCCAGTCAACATTCAAGAGCCAGTTGTTCAGTTTCTATGAAGCTGTGCGGTTCCAAGTTAGTTTCTGAATTCTGAGTTCTAACTTGATTGCGCTGTGGTCTGAGAGACCGTTTGTTATAATTTCCACTCTTTTGCATTTGCTGAGGAGTGATTTACTTCCAATTATGTGGTCAATTTTAGAGTAGGTGTGATGTGGTGCTGAGAAGAATGTATATTCTGTGGATTTGGAGTAGAGAGTTCTGTCAATGTCTATTAGATTTGCTTGGTCCAGGTCTGAGTTCAGGTCCTGGATATCCTTGTTAATATTCTGTCTTGTTGACCTGTCTAATAATGACAGTGGAGTGTTAAAGTCTTCCACTATTATTGTGTGGGAGTCTAAGTCTCTTTGTAAGTCATTAAGAACTTGCTTTATGTATCTGGGTGCTCCTGTTTTGGATGCATATATATTTAGGATCATTAGCTCTTCTTGTTGCATTAATCCTTTTACCATTGTGTAATGTCTTTCTTTGTCTCTTTTGATCTTTGTTGGTTTAAAGTCTATTTGATCAGAGACTAGGATTGCAACTCCTGCTTTTTTTTGCTCTCCATTTGCTTAGTAAATCGTCCTCCATCTCCTTATTTTGAGGCTATGTATATCCTTGCATGTGAGGTGAATTTCCTGGATGCAGCACACCGATGAGTTTTGACTTTTTATCCAATTTGTCAGTCTGTGTCTTTTGATTGGGGCATTTAGCCCATTTACATTTAAGGTTAATATTGTTATGTGTGAATTTGATCCTGCCATTTTGATGCTAGCTGGTTGTTTTGCCTGTTAGTTGATGCAGTTTCTTCATTGTGTTGATGCTCTTTACCATTTGGTATGTTTTTGGAGTGGCTGGTACTGGTTGTTCCTTTCTATGTTTAGCACTTCTTTCAGGAGCTCTTGTAAAGCAGGCCTGGTGGTGATGAAATCTCTGAGCAATTGCTTGTTTGTGAAGGATTTTATTTCTCCTTCGCTTATGAAACTTAGTTTGGCTGAATATGAAATTCTGGGTTGAAAGTTCTTTTCTTTAAGGCTGTTGAATATTGGTCCCCACTCTCTTCTGGCTTGTAAGGTTTCTGCTGAGAAATCCACTGTGAGTCTGATGGGCTTCCCTTTGTGGGTAACCCAACCTTTCTCTCTGGCTGCCCTTAGCATGTTTTCCTTCATTTCAACCCTGGTGAATCTGACGATTATGTACCTTGGGGTTGCTCTTCTTGAGGAATATCTGTGTGGTGTTCTCTGTATTTTCTGGACTTGAATATTGGCCTGCCTTGCTAGGTTGGGGAAGTTTTCCTGGATAATATCCTGAAGAGTGTTTTCCAGTTTGGATTCATTCTCCTCGTCACATTCAGGTATACCAATCAAACGTAGGTTAGATCTTTTCACATAATCCCATATTTCTTGGAGGCTTTGTTCGTTTCTTTTTATTCTTTTTTCTCTAATCTTGCCTTCTTGTTTTATTTCATTGAGTTGATCTTCAATCTCTGATATCCTTTCTTTTGCTTGGTCAATTTGGCTATTGAAACTTGTGTATGCTTTGTGAAGTTCTCATATTGTGTTTTACAGCTCCATCAATTCATTTATATTCCTCTCTATGCTGTTTATTCTCGTTAGCATTTTGTCAAACCTTTTTTCAAGATTCTTAGTTTCTTTGCATTGGGTTAGAACATGTCCTTTTAGCTCTGAGAAGTTTCTTATTACCCACCTTCTGAAGTCTGTTTCTGTCAATTCATCAGACTAATTCTCCATCCAGTCTTCTTCCCTTGCTGATGAGGAGTTGTGATCCCTTGGAGGAGGAGAGGCATTCTGGTTTTGGGTGTTTTCATCCTTTTCACCCTGATTTCTTTCCATCTTTGTGGACTTATCTCCCTGTGGTCTTTGTAGTTGGTGACTTTCAGATGGGGTCTCTGAGTGGACGTCCTGTTTGTTGATGATGAAATTATTTCTTTCTGTTTCTTAGTTTTCCTTCTCACTGTTAGGCCCGTTTGCTGTAAGACTGCTGGAGGTCCACTCCAGACCCTGCTTGCCTGGGGATCACTTGCAGCAGCTGCAGAACAGTAAGGGTTGCTGGAAGTTTCTTCTTCTGCTATCTTTGTCCCAGAAGGATACCTGCCAGATGTCAGCCTGAGCTCTCCTTTATGAGGTGACTCTTTGGATATACAGGGATTGGGGAGCTGCTTGAGGAGACAGTCTGTCCTTTATAGGAGCTCGAGTGCTGAGCTGTAAGCTCTGTTGTTCCGTTCAGAGCTGCTGGGCAGGAACGTTTAAGTCTGCTGCACGGAGCTCATAACTGCCTTTTTCCCCCAGGTGCTCTGTCCCTGGAAGGTGAGGCTTTATTTATACGTTTCTGTCATGCTGCTGCCTTTTTTCAGAGATGCTCTGCCCATCGAGGAGGTAGCCTAGTCACAGTCTGCCAGCAGAGGCGTTGCTGAGCTGCCGTGGGCTCAGCTGCTGTGTGAACTTCCTTGCAGTTTTGTTTATAGGGTTATAGTTAGAACTGCCTCGGTAATGACGGACTGCCTCAGTAATGGTGGACTGCCTCGGTAGTGGTGGACTGCCTGGGTAATGGTGGACGCCCTTCCCCCACAGAGCTGGACCATCCCAGGTCCAGCTGTGCTTGCTGTGAAACTCTCAATCCAGGGCATTTCAGATTGCTGGTCTTTGTAGGGGTGGGACCGCTCGAGCCGAATCACCTGGCTCCCTGTTTCAGTCCTATTTTTTTTTTTCAGTTGCACAGGCGACTCTGTCTCCCAGGCATTCCAGTCTCCAGTTGAAAAGGCTCCCAGATTTGTGTGAGTTTTTGTGTGGAGACCCACTGCACCGGCTGAAACAGCCGTGCTAGGGGCTCGTAGCACTTTTCCACCTGGGAATCTCCTGGTCTGTGGGCAGTAAAAATTCGTTTGGAAATGCAGTAATCACTCACTCTCTGCGTTTTTGCTGGAAACTGCAATCCAGAGCTGTTCCTATTTGGCCATCTTGCTTTCCTTGGCATCTTATCTACCCCCTACCCAGTAATCCTAATGTCTCTCGGGAATGAAAATGGACTAATACATTTAACAGCATGAAAATGGACTAATATAGTAAATTGGTACCAGTAAAGTGGGGTGTTGCTGAAAAGATACCTGAAAATGTGGAAATGACTTTGGAACTGGGTTACAGCAGAGGTTGGAATAGTTTGGTGGGCTCAGAAGAAGAGAGAAAAATGTGGGAAAGTTTGAAATTTCCTAGAGACTTGTTGAATGGCTTTGACCAAAAGCCTGATAGTGATATAGACAATAAGGTCTAGGCTGAGGTGATCTCAGATAGAGATGAGGAACTTGTTGGGAACTGGAGCAAAGGTGACTCTTGTTATGTTTTAGCAAAGAGAGTGGTGGCATTTTGCCCCTGCCCTAGAGATCTGTGGAACTTTGAACTGAGAGAGATGATTTAGGGTATCTGGCAGAAGAAATTTCTAAGCAGCAAAGCATTTAAGAGATGAGTTGGGTGCTGTTAAAGGCATTCAGTTTTATAAGGGAAGCAGAGCATAAAAGTTTGGAAAATTTGCAGCCTGACAATGTGATGGAAAAGACAAACCAATTTTCTGAGGAGCAGTACAAGTCTGCTGCTGAAATTTGTGTAAGTAATGAGGAGTTGAATGTCAATCCCCAAGACAATAGAGAAGGTGTCTCCAGGACATGTCAGAGGTCTACACAGCAGCCCTTCCCATCACAGGCCCAGAGGCCTGGGAGAAAATGGTTTCGTGGGCTGGGCCCAGGGTCCTCCATGCTGTGTGCCGCCTTGGGACTTGGTGCTTATGTACAAGCTGCTCCAGCCATGGCTGAAAGGGGCCATGGTAGAGCTTAAGCCATGGCTTCAGAGGGCGCAAGCCTCAAGCCTTCCACATGGTGTTGAGCCTGCCAGTGCACAGAAGTCAAGAACTGGGGCTTGGGAACCTCCACCTAGATTTCAGAGGATGTATGGAGATGCTTGGATGGCCAGAGAGAAGTTTGCTGTAGTGATGGGGCTCTCATGGAGAACCTCTGTTGGAGCAGTGTGGAAGGGAAATGTGGGGTCAGAACCCCAACACAGAGTCCCTATTAGAGCACTGCCTAGTGGAGCTGTGAGAAGAGGGCTGCTGTCCTCCAGACCCCAGAATGGTAGATCCAATGACAGTGTGCACCGTATATCTGGAAAAGCTGCAGACACTCAACCCCAGCCCATGAAAGCAGCTGGAAGAGAGGCTGTACCCTGTAAGGCCACAGGGGCAGAACTGCTCAAGACCATGGGAGCCCACTTTTTGCATCATTGTGACCCAGATGTGAGACGTGGAGTCAAAGGAGATCATTTTGGAGCTTTAAGATTTGGCTGCCCTGATGGATTTCAGACTTGCATGGAGGCCTGTAGCCCCGTTGTTTGACCAATTTCTCCCATTTGAAATGGCTGTATTTACCCAGTGCCTGATCCCTGATTGTATCTAGTAAGTAACTAACTTGCTTTTGATTTTACAGGCTCATAGGTGAAAAGGACTTGCCTCTTCTCAGATGAGATGTTGGACTGTGGACTTTTGAGTTAATGCTGAAATGAGTTAAGTCTCTGGAGGACTGTTGGAAAGGCGTGATTGGTTTTAAAATGTGAGGACATGAGATTTGGGAGGGGCCAGGGGGGAAATGATATGGTTTGGCTGTGTCCTCACCCAAATCTCATCTTGAATTGTAACTCCCACAATTCCCACGTATTAAGGAAGGGACCTGGTGGGAGGTGATTGAATTATGGGGTGGGTCTTTCCCATGCTGTTCTTGTGATAATGAATAAGTCTCATGAAATCTGATGGCTTTAAAATGATGGGAGTTTGCCTGCACAAGTTCTCTCTTTGCCTTCCACCATCCATGTTAGATGTGACTTGCTCCCCCTTGCCTTCCGCCATGATCATGAGGCCTCCCCAGCTATGTGGAATTACACCTCTTCTATGTCCAATTACACCTCTTCCTTTGGTAAATTGCCCAGTCTCAGGTATGTCTTTATCAGCAGTGTGAGAACAGACTAATACAAACAGCTTTATTTATAATAGCCAAACTAGAAACAATCCAAATGCCTTTCCACTTGTGAATAGTGAAAGAACCTATAATACATCTAGAAAATGGAATTTTACTTAACAATTTAAGAAAATCAACAACAAGCTACTTGCTGTAACAACTTGGATAGATCTTGAGGACATTATGGTAAGTGAAGAAAGCCAAACTCAAAAAGGTTATATACCATGTGATTCCATTTTATAACAGTTTTGAAATGACAAAATTATAGAGATGAAGAACAAGTAAGTGGTTGCCAGGAATTTGGGAAGAGGGATGGGTTTGGGTGTGACTATAATGCGTAACCTAAGAGAGTTCTTTTGTGGTGAAGTAACAGTTCAATATCCTGAATGTAGTGGTAGTTATGTTAATCTATAATGTAATAAAATGTCATAGAATGATAAACAAAGGGAAAACCCCAACCAAAAAAAAATGAGTGTATAAAAAACTGGTGATATCAAATGTTTAGCTATGGTATAGATAATTTTATTGCACCAATATCAATTGCCTGATAATATACTATATTTATGCAATGTATCATCATTGGTGTAGGCTGGGTGTAGGGTACACAGAAACTCTCTGTACTAGTTTTGAAAATTCTGGGGTTAATCTGTAATTAATTCAGAACAAAAAGTTAAAAACAATGGAAAGATCAGTTGGTTGGGTTGACTACCTACGTGAATAATTGATGTCACAAAGAATGAGGATGTGGGGTATGTTAATGATAAGTTTGTAAAACAAGACACACAGGCCATAAGATCATATAATAAGCATCATATACACATCTCTAAAGTGAAGCATATATTAAAACTTTGTTGTATTTTCTTCCCATTTGTCTTTAAAATAAATACATTTTTAAAGATATACCTAGAGGATCAAACCTACATCTCTCCTCTCACTGACCTCTTCAGAGCTTCTGAAGTTGATATAATTATTCTCTCATATGTGTAACAGGATGTTGAAACAGGAGTTTTAATTGAAATATCAAGACACTAGGCTGGGCATGATGGCTCACAACTGTAATCCTAGCACTTTAGGAGGCTGAAGTGGGTGGATCACTTGAGGCCAGGAGTTCAAGACCAGCCTGACCAACATGATGAAACCACGTTTCTACTAAAAAATGCAAAAAAAAAAAAAAAAAAAAAAAAAAAAAAAAAAAAAAAAAAAAGACACTATAGATACCGCATTTCAAAAGAGGTACAAGGTGAAATATAGAATTTAAATGTGAGGTTTTTGGATAACCAATTACCGATTCTTAATCCATCATCCATATCAAGCCTATAAAAAATTTAGAATTGGATTTTTGTGTGAGGAACAAAATATTAATTTAAAGATGAACTATCTTCCCTACTTCCAATTTGGGTCTTTTGCAGGCAAAAGTGCTACACCAGCCTTCTTAAGAAGGATCTTGCAACTATGACCAGTCCATTTTCAAGCTGTTGATAAAGACATACCCAAGAGTGGTCAATATACAAAAGTAAGAGGCCTAATTGGACTTACAGTTCCACGTGGCTGGGGAAGTCTCACAATCATGGTGGAAGGCAAGAAGGAGCAAGTCATGTCTTACATGGATGGCATCAGGGAAAGAGAGAGAACTTGTACAGGGGAACTCTTCTTTTTAAAACCATCAGATCTCGTGAGACTTACTATCATGAGAACAGCATGTGAAAGACTTGCCCCCATGATTCAATTACTTCCCACTGGGTCCCTCCCACAACACATGGGAATTAAAGATGAGATTTGGGTGGGAACACAGCCAAACCATATCAATGACAAAATGCTTGGTGTAGTACAAGGAAAGAAACTAACTTACATACTGATCACCATTCCCTAAATTACCTCTATGCTTTTATTAACAATGCTACTATGAATTCCCTCGTTTCCCATTTCCATCTGTTCATATCCTCTGTATCTTTCCTTGCCAAATTACAAAAATTGATGTGTCTGGTAAAAGTGACAGAGGGTACATGCTTGGAAAATTGTAGGCATCAGTTCAAATTCCAAGTATTTCAAGATGCCTTTTCTGATATACTCACCACCACATACATGCTTTGTATGAGATCCTCCCCTCTCTTTGTCCCATATCTGTGTTTACATACTGGCAAAACTTAGACCAACTGTAGCAGTATAGGTGTGTGTAAGGGGATCTCTTCTTCCACACTCTGATTTCTTGGAAAACATCAACCAAATCTCATTTATTTTTATAGCTGGCATTGCTATATTGACAATATTGGTGCCCATCATACAGAAAGAGTATCACAGCATCCTCTCTAATTCCAGATAGTTGCCACGTATGTGAGAAGAGTGTATGCTGATTGTAATTACAATTATGGTGTGGAGGCTTCTTAGGCTGCCTGACTCACAATGGTAGTTACTTTCAGTCCATGTCTATGCTAAAGTCAAATCCCATCATCTTATTCTGAAGACACATTTCAGACCACAAATGGAATAAAATTCATATTTAGCAATCTAACCCTCACACTACCTATTTGGGTTTCCTGTGTTGGGCATATGAGTCAGGTTAGTCACGGAATGTTCTTGAGAATACAGGTGTCCAGACTACATGTCTAGTGTTTTTCCCAACCTAGCACTTGCAGATTCTTCATCTCTATGTATCCTAGGATTTCAGCTGGTGAGGCATATTTCTAGACTCTACACTGGTTGGGAAAAGAGCTAGACAACCATCTACCAGTTCTTAAGGAGAAAAGGCAATGGCTTTCTTTACTAGAACCCAAGGCCAGCTTGTCACCATGCCATGAGCAAATGCCATGAGAGGACTTTTCATAAACCCAATTTTCCAGATGATTCTTATGCAGGTAAAGTCTGTCTTCAAGGACATTATTTTTCCAAAACCCAGATAACTCAATGAGAATAAGAGGTAGCAGAATTTAGTTAATCAGAACCAAGCTATCCACTTGAAGCAATGCCCCAAACACAGAACCTTGCAAGATTTTCAAGGGAACATAGTCTGAGAGAAAGATAAGAAATCTTGTTTATCTATGTTGGATAAAAATCAGTCATAAATAAGAGGTTTATGGATTGGGGCAGAAATTCTTTCCATTGCATTGAAAATGGCAAAGAAAAGCATTGAATAAGAAAGAAAGATTCAGAGGAAAATAACATAAAGAATTTATTGGTAGGCCAGGAGCGATGGCTCATGCCTGTAATCCCAGCACTTTGGGAGGCTGAGGCAGGTGGATCACCTGAGGTCAGGAGTTGAAGACCAGCCTGGCCAACATGGCAAAACCCTGTCTCTACAAAAAATACAAAAATTAGCCAGTGGTATTACAGGTGGTGCACACCTGTAATACCAACTACTTGGGAGGCTGAGACATGAGAATAGCTTGAACTCGGGAGGCTGAGGTTGTAGTGAGCTGAGACTGCACCACTGCACTCCAGCCTGGGAGACAGAGCAAGACTCCATCTTAAAAAAAAAAATGGCCAGCCATGGTGGCTCACTTCTGTAATCCCAGCACTTTGGGAGGCTGAGGTGGGCGGATCATGAGGTCAAGAGCTCGAGACTAGTATGCCGGCCCACATGGTGAAACCCTGTCTCTACTAAAAATATTTTAAAAAAAAATTAGCTGGAAGTGGTAGCAAGTGCCTGTAGTTTCAGCTACTCGGGAGGCTGAGGCAGAAGAATTGCTTGAACCCAGGAGGTGGAGGTTGCAGTGAGCCAAGATTGCTCCACTAAACTCCAGTCTGGCCACAGAGCAAGACCTTGTCGAAAGAAAGAGAGAGAGAGAGAGAGAGAGAGAGAGAGAAAGAGAAAGAAAATATACCTCACAAGCCATAATAAAGTTGCAAAATTTTGTTTCCAAAATGCAGTATTTTAAATTTCAGGTAGTATTATTTTTCTGTCTCTGAAAAATGATTTTAGGGATTTGTTTTTAATCCTATTTACATATTCACACACTCAGCTACAAATATCTTTCATTTCTTAGGTTAAGGTTTTTCAAAGGGTTCTTCTGGGACCACTTGCATGAGAATCACCTGGAGTCTGGGATGCTTTGTGAAATGATATGAGATTCTGGGGTCCATGCCGTACCCCCTTCCCCCAGCAGCCGCAGTATCCTGGAATAGAACCTAAAAATCTCGCCTTTACCAGGCACCCCAGTAGGTTTTTATACACAGTGAAGGTTAAGAGCCACTACCTCTTGTTTTGCTGTCCAAAGTAATAAAATGTGCCAGGAATTTTGTAAATACTTGTTAAGCAAGTCTGGACTTCAAGGAACCATTTATATCAGTAACTCAGAGGAATAAGTAGAGTAAAAATGTCATAACTTTCAATAAAAGCAACCAATTTCACAGTAGGAATAATAAATGCATAAAACAAAGGTGTTATCTCATGGAGAAATTATATAGGCCATGATTATAACTCTACATTTGAGTTCCCCCTTTTCCATAATTAGCTAATTAAAAAAAATCCTCATCACTTAATTCCAGCTTGATCAGATCCCTTCAGTCCATAACTCCCTACTCCTTGTCGTAGTTTAGCTCCTCATCTTTTTCCTTTTTTTTTTTTTGATACAGAGTCTTGCTCTGTCTCCAGGCACCAGGCTGGAGTGCAGTGGTGTGATCTCGGCTTACCACAACCTCCGCCTCCCGGGTTCAAGCAATTCTCCTGCCTCAGCCTCCTGAGTAGCTGGGACCACAGGCGCACGCCACCACACCCAGCTAATTTTTGTATTTTTAGTAGAGACCAGGTTTCACCATGTTGGCCAGGATGGTCTCAATCTCTTGACCTTGTGATCCGCCCAACTCGGTTTCCCAAAGTGCTGGGATTACAGGCGTGAGCCACTACACCCAGCCCTTGTCTTTTTTCTCATACCAACTTTCCTAAGGACCAGAGAAGTGAAATGATAATATATTGACCACCTACAATGTTCTGGGTATCATACATATATTTTCTCTGTTCTGCAAATCACTCTGAGGCAGGCAATACTCCTCCATTTCATTGGGGAAGACATTGAAGTTCTGAGCTAGTGGGTCAACTGTCCTTTCTCTGAATTTGATTACCCAGTTGTATAAAGATTTCTTAGATAACTCACCTTTATCACTTGCTGACTGAATTCTGACAAATGTCAATTTCTAAATATACCCTGGACATTCAGATGTACTCAGGGCCAAGTGATCCTCACTCTACCTACAGGCATGAATTTCTCCCACTGACCAGATTAGGAGTGCTGTATGTCTGCAGTCTCTCTCAGAATCCCCTGTGTTCTCACGCCTTGGTCTGAGGGTTCCCTGAGTCTTTCCAGGTAGAAGTTCATTGTATAATGAAACATTCCTTTAGGACCATCTAATCTCTTCTTTAGGTGCATCACATGTGGCTAAAAGGCAAATAAGGGCTGGACATGGTGGCTCATGCCTGTAATCCTAACACTTTGGGAGGTTGAGGTGGGAGGATTACTTGAAGCCAGGAGTTTGAGACCAGCCTGGGCAGTATAGCAAGACCCCTGTCTCGATAAAACAAAAACAAACAAACAAACAAAAAACAGCCAGATGTGGTTATGTGCACCTAACATCCCAGCTGCTTGGGAAGCTGAAGCCAGAGGATAGCTTGAGCCCAAGAGCTCAAGGTTATAGTGAGCTATAATCACACCACTGCACTCCAGCCCAGGTAGCAGAACAAGACCTTTCTCTAAAAAGAAAGAAAAGAAGAAAGAAAAAAATGAAGAAAGGAAGAGGATCATTAGAAAGAAGGAAAGAAAGAAATCAAAAATGTAAAAATAGTAAAAGTATCTGGAATTACAATGAATTGCTCCCAGCAGTGACCATCTCTAGGTCCACTGTGTAGCCTGAGGTTATCCCTTTGATAATCCCAGAAAATCCTGGAATCTTGGAGAGGGGTGTTCTCAGACCCTCCACACAGTTTGTTTCCCAAATCAGACCCTCTCTCCTGGGTCTTGCTGGCCCAAGTGTCTCTGGTTACAGTGAACTGTTTCTAGGCCCCTCTATGTCCAGGTCTCCTTTCTGTCCAGTCAGCTGTGTCCTTACCTCTTTTCTTCCCCCCAGGAATCTGGATTCCTCAGTGTTCTCTTTCTCTGCCACACAGGCATAATCCCAGGAATCTTTCCTCACTTCCATTTCCCAAACCCAGTGTTAACCAGTGCCTGTCCGTGGTACTAAGAAATACCTTTCAAAGCTATTTTTCTTCTCTCTTTGCCCACTCCTTGGTTCATGCAGGGTAGAATGTCATCTTCTCAGTGAATCAGATCTGTCAGCTCCCAAATCCTTACCTGGGGGTAATACTGAATGTTTGTATAGCACTTTGTTTATACCTTCTTGAGAATCCAGTTCCATCCTTGTCAGAGTCAGTGATTAAATGGCTGTCCTCCTGCTGGTTGATTTTCAAGCTTCTCTAAGCTAGCCAATGGCAGTGAAAGAATGTGTGATCATGGTAAAAGTGGTAGAACGACAGTTACTATTTATGACACAGTGACCATGGGTCAGGCACTGGTCTAAGTGCTTTCTTGTGTTATCCACTGGATCCTGATACTTTAATTATCCTTATTTTAGAGCTCAGGAAACTTGAGGCACAGACAGTTTAAGTAACATACACAAGTTGCATTGCTGGTTTGACACTAGAACAAACATTCTTAGCCATTTGCTGAAACTAGCAATTTTATTGTAGTCTAGAGTTTATAAAACACACTCGCACATATGAGTTTATTTAATCACTCCTCCCGTGAATGTATTCCATGTACTACCCTAGTTACTAATCTGTGAATCTCATATCAAATCTGTATGTGTGGAGCAATAGGAGCTGAGAAGAAGCAAGAAAGCTGGAGGAGGTTGCATCTCTACTCAAGGGAGCTGTGGAGAGGCGCCTCCAGCGATGGAGGTGGTATATGTGAAGAACCCACAGCACACACACAGAATCAGCTTTAAACATCTGCTGGGCCCAAAGAACATGAAACCCTCTTATGAAATACCAGTCAAATAAGAATTTTCCTTTCCCTCTCCTCTCACTTCCATTCCTTCCCCCTTAATCTGAGAGAGGTCAGAAAGAGCAGCTGTCCGTCTACAAAAGAAGGAAGCGGGAAAGGAAACAAAGTCATCACCCCCCTCCAAACTGAAGTGCCCCTCTATAATGGGCTGAACTGGGACAGGGGAAAGGAATTTTGATTTTAAATGAATTGGTAGCTTCAAACCATTGTTTGGACCTGGACTTTCTAGTTACCATTTTGAGATAAACTAAAGGCCATCCAACCTATGGCTTTAAATTACTACCTGTATAACACTGTTATTATTATTATTATTATTTGAGACAGAGTCTTGCTCTGTTCAGGCTGTAGTGCAGTGGTATGATTACTGCTCACTGCAGCCTCAACTTCTTGGGCTCAAGCTACCCTCCCACCTCAGCCTCCCAGGTAGCTGGGACCACAGGTGCTCCCCACCACATCCAGCTAATTAAAAAAATTTTTTTTGTAGAGACAGAGTCTTACTATGTTGCTCAGGCTGGTCTTGAACTCCTAGGTTCAAGTGATCCTCCCACCTCAGCCTCCCAAAATGCTGGGATTACACGCATGAGACACTGTACCTGGACTGTATAGTACTTTCAATAATCTTTGAGTAACTAGGGAAGGCATGAATTGACTTCTGTTCAGGACTCGGGTGCTAAGACAATCACCTTGATCCCTTTGTTTTTATTGCCACTGGAGAGGTGACTGTGAGCAAGCAGCTCGTCCACTTCAGGCTTCATGTGAACTGGTCACTTGGAGGGAGGATAAAATTAGAGCCAGAATGCTTATCATTCACTGCAAAAAGCACTTCATTTTCTTATGAACACTTTCCATGTGTGATCTTACTTAATGCTCACTACAGCCCTCTGAGATACTGCTCTCAAGTGTCTGAGTTGGGAAACATGCAGACCTTGAGCCAGTTAGTAACAATGGAGGAAGCTGGAAGGTGAGGGGCGAGGCTCTGGGGTATCTGATGCATGTTCCAACTCGGATCAGAGGAGAGTGGACACACCTGCCACCATCCTAATAGCCACGTTTTCCAAGGCCCATGTTATCTCATTTAGGCTGGAGAGGTTTTTGTTGTTGTTGTTTTTCTTTTTTGAGACAGGGTCTCACTCTGTCACTCAGGGCACAATCACAGCTCACAGCAGCCTTGACTTTCTGGGCTTAAAACAACCCTCTGAGTACCTGGGACCACAGGTGCGTGCCACCACATCTGGCTAACCTTTTTCATTTTTTGTAGAAATGAGGTCTCGCTGTGTTACCCAGACTGGTCTTGAACTCCTGGGCTGAATCCATCTGTCCACTTTGGCTTCCCAAATTGCTGGGATTACAGGTGTGAGTCACCACACCCAGTGAGGTTTTCATCTGTTGTTTGGGTTGTGCTCACCCAGTGCACATGCAGGCCCATTGTTCCTTGTCTTGGCTTCCCCAGCCAGAAAGTTTCCTTCATGCCAGATGATTTGATGCCATCTTCCTATGTTCTGGAGGTGAGAGTCAGGGGTGGGATGGGGCTCAGGGATGGGAGTGCCAGGTAAAGGGGGCAGTTGTCTGTTTTGTCCATTGTTTGGTCATCTTGTTAAAAGGTAAAACTTTTACAATTTTTTCCCATAAAACATCCACTTATAAGTTAATTCATGTGCCATCTTGTCAGAAAGGGCATCCCTGACCATCCTACCTAAAGAGCTTCCTGGCCCCTCTAGACACTCTCCAGTGCATTATCTTATGTTACTTTCTGCAAAGTAGAAATTATCTTGTCCATTTCTTTTTTTTTTTTTCAAGACAGAATTTTGCTCTTTTTGTCCAGGCTGGAGTACAATGGTATGGTCTCGGCTCACTGCAACCTCCGCCTTCCGGGTTCAAGTGATTCTCCTGCCTCAGCCTTCTGAGTAGCTGGGATTACAGACACATGCCACCATGCCTGGCTAATTTCGTATTTTTAGTAGAGATAGAGTTTCTCCATGTTGGTCAGACTAGTCTCGAACTTCTGACCTCAGGTGATCCGCCTGACTTGGCCTCCAAAAGTGCTGGGATTACAGGCATGAGCCACTGCACCTGGCCCATTTCTTTCTTTATTGCCTCTCTCTCCTGCAGTGTGAATGTGGGCCCTCCAGAGCAAGGCCCTTGCCTATCTTCTTCACCCCTGTATCTCCAATGATACAAGGGCTTTAAACAAAGGTTTGCTGGGTGAATTCTTATATATCTAGTGACAAAATGGCTGCCATCGAAGTGTTATGTAACCCTTATTAATATTCCTCAATTTTCCTTTCTTAATAAATCATTAACTCTTTCAATGAAAATCCATATATTCATCATCAAGATGCAGACATTTCCCCCATGGGCATGTGCATAACTGCCTGATTTCTCTGTAGCTATCATCAGTGAGAGCCACACCTTGAATCTCATCTGACGAAGGTCCATTCTCAACTACAAGACCATTCATACCCTTTTCTTTATCCATAAAATGTTCAGCCCAAGATAAAGGAGATGGCTACACATCTGCTAAATGGTTTTCATATTTGTGTTTAAAGGTAGGAGGTGAAGATTTTAGGGGAGACAATTTCCAAGTTTCCCATCTTTGGGAAGGACAACAGTGTAAGAAATGCAATGTCCTTAGCAAAATGAAGTCCTGAATTTCATAGAGAGTTTTTTTCCTTTAAGCTTCAACGTGATGCCAGCATCCTGTAATTACTTCATGGGTTCTTGGCATTCCAGGGAGCAGAGACACTTGGAAGTCTACCCTGCCATGCACAAAGACAATCCCGGCTTTTGGACAGATATTTCCATGCTCATGGAACTATCACACACACAAAGGGGCTTGAGCGTTCACGGGCTGCTAAAAAACAGGTAATGCAGGCTCCTGGAGCTACTAGGGAGAGCGAGAGTCAAGACAGGAACAACTACATGGAGTGAATCTCTGTCTGCTTCAGGGACCAGTACTGTCTCATGGGCTGATCAGGACAGGATCTGTGTGACTGACAATGTTTATCTTGCTGGGAAAAACCTTTAAATCATCCTTAAAGACAGAATAAAGACCTCAAGGAAGATCTTTCAACCTGTTTCCCAAAGTGCTGCTTCTTGCAGTATAAAAGGCTGAGTTAGGCACTGGGGTTTGGGGGATGCGGCTGCATGTGCCGACTTCTTCGGGAATGGCATAATAATTCCTCTCAAGACTTGTCACTCCCTGAGGGAGAGAGATGGGTGAACTTAGACATCAACAGGGACAGTACTGTCCCCGCTCACATCCCCATCCCAGTTCTTGAATATTTTTGGTTGTCACAATAATTGGTGGGTGTTTAGTAAATGGGTCAGAGATACATGCATCTTACAATGCATGGGACAGTGCTGCAAACTAAGAATCATCCTGCATCCTGCATGCCTTTGAACTGTCCTTCCTGATGTGCACCTAGGCAGAGGCAGATTTACTGTGAAACAGATGAAGCTTAAACTTCAGGATCCCTCACTTACATGGAGCCTTTGAATGGAGCCTTTGAATGGCTCCATGTAAGTGAGGGGCCCTGAAGCTTAAGCTTCATCATTTGGCCAAGTGAAGGGCCTCTAGGAGAGGCCCTAGCAAAGTGCTCATATGGCCAAATAGCTTGAATATCTGCAAAGTGTAAAAGAAAAAATTTTTTTTAGATGGAGTATCGCTCTTGTTGCCCAGGCTGGAGTGCAATTGCATGATCTCAGCTCACCACAACCTCCACCTCCCAAGTTCAAGTGATTTTCCTGCCTCAGCCTCCCAAGTAGCTGAGATTACAGGCATGTACCACCATGCCCAGATTATTATGTATTTTTAGTAGCGATGGGGTTTCTCTATGTTGATCAGGCTGGTCTCAAACTCCTGACCTTAGGTGATCTGTCCACCTCAGTCTCCCAACAAAGTAAAATATTTTAACTGTAAGCAGTTAATACCTTGGACTCTGTCCACTCCAACATCCCACCATCATACTTCCTCTTGTGTTGAGTGGCACTGGGGTGATCACAGGCATTTTTGGATCTGAAGGAGGAGACATTGAGTTAGGAATACAGATGGCTTCCAGTTAGTGGGATATATTTTTGTGGTTTGCAGTCACTTTGAAGTATAATTAAGTCATTGCTTGCTATCCTGGAGTAGGGAAGGCCCATAATTGTGCTCCTACTCCCTACTGAGGTGACTCACAGGTACAAGAGCAGAGGTCATATGGCAATATGAACATGTCCTATAGGGCCCAACACAGAAGTATGTGGGAAGCTGAGAAGAAACAAATCTGAAATGTACAAAGACGTGAGTCCATGGAGAACTGTAAAATCATAGCAGATGATTCGATAATCATTGAATACTAGTCAAAATGGAGTTCTCCCCACAAGAAGCATTTTCCAAATTTGACAACAGTCAAAAATATACAATATTAACAAACTTTTGTGAAGCTGAAAAAAACTTTTCTAAATTACCATAATAATAAAGAAACCCAAGTATGCTAAAGACAGAACTACCTATTTTTATTTCTTTTTTCTTTATTTTCTTTTTTTTTCTTTAAGCTCTCTCTTACAGGAAGACCAGAACTATCTCTTTATCTGTAGAAATGATCTTATTATCATTGTCATACAGAGAGATGATCAAAGAAAATTCAGCAAAAATTATGTTGAAAAAGGAATGTAGAAATACGTCAGGCTGTTTATTAGTAAACATATTTCATTATTTTACTGGCTTTTGTGATGTTTGCAGTACTTGTCAATTATCTAAAATGGTAATTTGTTGTGATTTCTTTTTTCCCATTCCAAATAATATTTTTATTGTAACTATCGTAATATTTGTAACTTTGGTCTGTTTTATCCTAAAGAGAGCTCCCCAAATGTCATAGCTTAGTCTCCACAAAACTTGGATCTGTCCCTGCATGTAAGGTGAAAAATGTGTTTATAGTTATCTGATCATGGGAGTCAACTGCATTTTATGTATTAACACAGATTATTTTTTGCCCAATTTTAATAGACTTTTAAATTCCCAGAAAAACAATTACTGAGTCAGTTGGATCTTTGTTTTGGTAGAAATTTCATAATTAACTGTTCAGGATTTTGAAAAGGCACATCTGTGATGGTACTACCCTATATCATTTTACCTTTATAACGGTTGGGTTTACAGTGATTCCAGGTATGAAAGTTGATTATACAACTTGGGTCATTCTGATCATGCCCAACTAAAACAAGGTCAAAAGGCCAGGGGGAAAAAGCACTTGGGGCACATGGCACTGCTCCTAAAAGGTAACTTTCTGCAAGCCTGGCTGCTGAAACTGCCTCTTGTAGACGGAGACCAGTTTTATCTAACAACTGCAGAAACAACCTACTGTGACTCTCAGACTAATTTTACCTGCTGCCAGCTCTCACCAGTCCTACCTTGCAAGTTCACCCAAACCTTACTGTGGAAAGTAGAAAAGATCCTTTTAAAAGTTTCTTTTCTCCTCAAAGAATAAGTGTGCTGATAACTTTGTTAAGCCCTATCCTATGTAGCTGTTAAATATGCCATGCTTACAGGCACGTAGTACACTCTACGTCCTTGTACTTTAACCAAGATATCTGTGCTGGACGTGCTCACAGGCATGTCCTAGCTCTCCATTGCTTGCACCTGTTAGAAAAGTTTTAAGTTGTTAACCAATCAGGTTTTAGTTTAGATTGTGAGGTCTGGCTCCAGCCAACGGAGATCAGACACAGCAGTAAGGATGACCCCAAATGCTTAAGGGATAAATTTGTGTGTGTTCCTTTATTCATTGTACTCTTGTGATACGATGGCTACAGGGAGTACACTTCCTGCAGTCCAGAAAGTAAAAATGTGTTGCTGAAAATTCCCTTGTCTCAGTGCTAATTTTTCTTTGGTGCACAAAGCATCTATTTCCAACACTTAATAAAACCAATAAAATTTATTTCAAAACAACATGTAACATTTATCTGTGTTTGTAAAACCCCCAACCTTCTCTTGCTCTTCAGATATATTGAAGATGACCACCTGTCTCATCTGTGTGTATGCCCTGAATGGCAATTCTTACTTACCAAATAAAATGCTTTAAATTTAGAAATTAACCTCTATGTTTTATTTGACTTTGACATAAGTCCCACCGTGATTCTAGGCAAACATTGGACACTTCATTATGTTTTCTAATATAGTTGTGACTGTTTAAAATATTCAAATGCACATTATTTTATTTTAAATAATTTCATGTCGCCATTCCTGTTTGGAAATTATATTGATATTTTTGAAATTTCATGTGGAAGTAGGTTATATCATCTATAAATTTCATTTCATTAAATCAAAGTGGGTGTTGTAAATCAATTCCATCATAGATAATGTGTTTATGATTCTTATGGAGAAAGTAAACAATGCACTTATTTAAAAAGAGTTTTTTATTTACCTTTGCATGGGTGCTTAAAATACATATTTCTATTTCATGGTGACACTGAAAAATTATTCTAAGATAACAGCAACAAAAATATAATCTGCAATTATGAAGGTGCTGAACTGAAATCCGTAATTAAGGTTTTCTCATATTTACAATTATGGTTCTTTAATCAATACTTGTACAGCTCTGTGGTAAGCTTTTTAGATTTGGGTTAAACATATGCACACAATACTGTCAGTTGTGGGAGGCTTTACAAGTTATATTTCATGCACTTTTTTGAAAGACTTCTAAAAGAGCCAGTCAGTCCACAAAATAGACAGAAAAAAGTTAAATTAAGTGGGGTAAATTGGACTCAATATTCAAAGCATGCAAGATCCTGCAGCAAACTGGGAGTACTTCAGGATTGGTGTTCTATCTTCCTCAGTATTAATTTCATCTTAACAGTTTAAGAAGTTGAGCACTTTAACACCATCAAGTGCATTTAGGTGACGTGTTTCTTGTGTATTAATTTGACTCCCTTGAATGATCTAGTTAGTAAACTAGTGACTAATAATTTGATCACCAGGCAAATCAAGCCTACGTGAAAGGAAGCGAATATTCAGAATACCGTGTTATCATCTGAACCTACTCAAATAATTTATTTTTAACATAAACATGTAACTTCAATAATGAGTTGAATAACTAAAGCAAGTGCCCCCAACAAGACAAAAACAACATCTCTTCTTCTAAGGTTTAGGTTTTGCATAGAAATCCGGACACATGGAATAACCCATACCAACAGTCATTACTCCTATAACAAAGCTGGACTGCCACACGCACGTGGATCAGGTGATGGGATATTGTTAGTATTTCCCCTGCTCTTCAATTTGTATAATCCATATGCAGCAACTGCTGCAATAGCAGCCATTCCAATGGGAACAAATGTTGCCTCTTTAGCTTTGCGAATCAGTTTGGATCCCCGAAATCCCTCACAAATCGTCCGGCTTTTCCCACGGATATTTTTAGGAATGGCAACAATGGCCAGAGATCTGAGGATTCTAGGAACAGAAGGCGAATGGAATAGGTCAGCTAGCTTTGAGATTCACATCTGTTCCTGAGGCTTCCTCCCTGCCCCCTACCCTTCCTTCTTCAATCAGGCTAAGAGTTCCTGGAGAAATGGAACATCTGAATCAGTGAAGGTGACAAATAACGAGTATGTTCGTGCCTGGGTCCTGAGTAGGATAGGGTGGGGAAGGTAATGCTATCTTGGCTGGCTCTCAGGCTGGCCAGGCTCCGAACGGCAGGGGGCGCTGTAGGGGGAGTCGCGCCGGCTGCACCGGGCGCTCTGGCACGAGGACGCCGACCATCTCCTCTGCAGCTTCCGACGGGGCCCTTCTGCACTGGACGCGGCCGAGTCATGGACCGCAACCCTTCGCCTCCGCCGCCGGGTCGCGACAAGGAGGAGGAGGAGGAAGTCGCCGGGGGAGACTGCATAGGGAGCACTGTCTACAGCAAACACTGGCTCTTTGGCGTCCTTAGCGGACTCATCCAGGTGTGGAAACTCGCGCCACGCGTGGGATCTTCCCACATTCCCCAGTCACCCGGGCTCCGTCTCTGGCGGCTCCTACTGCCCCGGGAGCCGCCATCCCCACGAAGACCCCTCCCCAGGCGCGCGCTGCGGGACCTCGCTCCTTGCGTTTCTCCTGCCGCTGCGGACCCCAAAACTATCTGGGGCCTCTCCAGGTCTCTCGACACAAAGGAAAGTATAATGGCAGGGATGCTGGAATACTTGGGGTTATATTTTGCATTTGCAACTTCTCCAGAAATACGTGATCGTGTAACTACATTGCTCGGGTTTTGCTCCCCATCCCCACTGTCATTTCTGAAGCCCAAGTCCTTAATTTATGTATGTCGTGGACTATCGTTGTAGTAGAATAAATGGTGACTTTAGGGTCATACAACTTTTATATAAAAAACGCATCTCCTGGCCAGGTGCAGTGGCTCACGCCTGTAATCCCAACACTTTGGGTGGCCGAGGCGGAAGGATCGATTGAGCCAGGAATTGGAGACCAGCCTGGGCAACATAGAGAGACCTGGTTTCTGCAAGCTTAAAAAAAAAAAATAGCCGGTCATGACGGTGCATGCCTGTAGTCCCAGCTACGCAGGAGGCTGAGGCTGGAGGATTGCTTGAGCCTGGAGTTGGAGGCTGCAGTGAGCTATGATCCAACTACTCCAGCCTGGGGGACAGAGTGAGACCCTGTCTCAAAAAAACACACCAAAGAATCAAAAAACACAATTTACTTACCTACTAATTGCAGGTCACCTAATGGCTCAGAACCTCTATTTCTCTCTTAATTTCTGTAAAATGGCTTATAATATTTATATTATTATATATAGGGTTATTGTGTAGGTTAAGTGAGATTATAATGACCATAGAATGCTTAGCATGGTGTTTGACTTATAGGAGGCTGTCAGTAAATGTGCGTTTTCTTCTCCCCTTGTTTCCCCAATTGGTTTCTTTGCTTCCCATCTCTGTCCTCTCCTGTTCATTTTCTACACAGCTGCCAAAATAATCTTTAAAGACAGGGCTATTCGTGATACTGCTCTTAGTTCCCATTGCCTAGGAGAAAAATACATATTTCTTGAAGCTTGGAATTTAGGGCTCTTGTACATTTTCCGGCCTCATCTTTCCATGATACACTTCATTCCATCAACATCGAACTGTTCATCCCCTAAACATGCTAGGCCCTTTCTTAACTCAGCTCTTGGAATTTCCTCTGAATACTCACTCCTCTCCTTCACAAGACAAACTACTATTCTTCCTCCAAAATTTAGCTTAAGTATCACCTCCTAAGAGAAGGATTCCTCATCTTCTCCCAGGAATAGGTCATTGGTCCATCATTTTTGCTACTACAACTCTTTGTCCACAATTCAGTTGAAAATCACTTAGCCTTTTCTAATATGACTGTCCCTTTACATGCCTTTCCCCACTAAATCCTAAAAGTAAAAAAAAAAAAAAAAAAAAAAAAAGCTTAAAAGTAAGGTATTATATCTTACTCATCTTTGTATATCCACCCCAGTGCCTAGCAACAGTATTTACTTTGTGAATGTTGAAAGAATAGATCTACCCAAGACACTAAGTTTTTGAAAGATTTTTGCAAGAGAAGATACTTTGCCGATAGCCTCTTTGTGACTGCTAAACGATTATGGGTTAATATTAAAGTAAGTCCTCACTTAACATCAGTAGGTTCTTGGAATTGTGACTTTAAGCAAAATGACTGATAATGAAACCAGTTTTATCATAGGCTAATTTATATAAACAAGAGTTAAGTTCCTGTGGCACATTTCTGGACACAAGAACATCACCAAACTTCTAAATGAGGACCCAAAACACTTCTAATATTAAACATTGAGATAAATGTGAGCTATAAATACACTGAAGAAAGGTTAATAAAAACAAGATAATTATTTACTCAGTTTTGGTGAATTAGTGATGGTGGTAGTGCTCATGGTGTGTTAAATGAAGGAATAAATGTTTACAAAGCAAAAGTGACCACCTCTTACTTGCACAGTCCAAAAACGATAACAAATAAGGCAGGCTTACTGAGCATTTTCCTACCATATAATTTATTGTCATGCGTCTCTATGATTATTGCTTTCTTTACAGATTTTTGTTTTATAATAATTTGTATTCATCCATTTTCCAACCCACTTGCTGTGGTTCAGGGTTGAGGGTGGCTGGAGCTTGTACCAGCAGCTCAAGGTGCAAGGCAGGAACCAGCCCTGGACAGGATGCCGTCCCCTCACAGGCACACTCACACACATACACACACACACACTCAGATTGGGACCATTCAGACACACCAGTTACGCTAATGTGCAAATTTTGGGGATGTGTGAGGACACTAAAGTATCTGGAGCAGACTCATGCACACATGGGGAGAACATGCAAACTCCACACAGATGGTGGCCCTGACCAGGAATCAAATTTTCTTCTCATCAACATTATAAGGAAATGTTATTCAATCACCTGCTGTACTTGGGTACCTGGTTAGTACTGTAGACAACTTTTATTCATGTTTTCTTTCTTTGTTTCTGAAGATTGTTAGCCCTGAAAACACCAAATCTAGCTCAGATGATGAGGAGCAGCAGATGGAGCTTGATGAAGAAATGGAGAATGAAATTTGCAGAGTATGGGATATGTCAATGGATGAGGTATGAGGCTGAAAACAAAACTCTGAAAAGACGGTTGAGTGAGGAGGTGGTGAGTGAATGTTTTAAAATGGTTCAGTCCTTCAGTCTCTGGGGAAAGGCTTTAGCGCCTGTCTGTAATCACACCTGTATATGATATAGGGAATGAGGTCCCAGGAGCTCTCAGTGCTAAACTCCTGTCTTTGAGGCTGGAGGATCTGAGCTCTCATTAGATTTGGACTAAATACATAGCTCTTATGAATATATTCCTACACACTTGTAGGCCAGGAAAGTTCTGATATTTATCTGCCTAAAGAGAACTCTGGCCGTAATTTGAGAGCAGGTTAGGAGTTAGAAGACTGCTAATATACCGTGATCGTATTAGAAGAAAGGGACAATAAATATATGTCTATAATTGCAATATTAATAATTGTATTTTAATATCTATATTTCATTCAATAGCTCAAAAGCATTTTCAGGTATAGTATTCTATTTGAGCTTCACAATAACCCTGTGATATAAATAGTATCCTTATTTTAAAGCTAAGAAAATAGAGGCCAAAAGAGATTAAATGACCTATATAATCTCTGTTGTTTTATTACCTGGACTTTTGGAATAGCTCCCTGATTAAATCCTTGTTTTAGTCTCTTTCACCTCCCTTCCATCTTCTGCATTGCCACACGTGTTATCTTTTTTTCCAGAAATATAGACTTAATTGTACTCATTTTCTTAAAAATTGTCAATGGCTGTTCATTGTTTTAGTCATTTTTTTTTAAAACAACTTTATTGAGGTATAATTAACACAAAAAAACTATATATTATTTTGAAGTATCATTGACATTCAGAAAACTTCACATATTTAAAATATATCATTGATAATTTTTTTTTTTTGAGGTGGAGTCCTTCTCACCCAGGCTGGAGTGCAGTATTGCAGTCTTGGCTCACTGCAACCTCCACCTTCAGGGTGCAAGTGATTCTCCTGCCTTAGCCTCTGGAGTAGCTGGGAGTACAGGTGTGCGCCACCAATCTTGGTGAATTTTTATATTTTTGGTAGAGACAGAGTTTCACCATGTTGGCCGGGCTGATCTTGAGCTGCTGACCTCAAATATCCACCCGCCTCAGCCTCCCAAAATGTTAGGATTATAAGCAGGAGTCACCGAGCCAGGCTGATAAATTTTGACGGATGTGTATGCAGATAAAACTGTCACTGTAATCAGAATAGAGAGCATACCCATCACCCCTAAAAGTTCCCTTATGCTCCTTGGTAGTCTCTTCCTCTTTCGCCTCCCTTCCTCCATCCTCTCCAGGCAACCACTGGACTGCTTTCTGTCACTACAGATGATTGTGTATTCTAGAGTTTTATATAAATGTGCTTGTATTCCTTTTTTGGTCTGGCTCTTTTACACAGTGTAATTATTTTGAGATTCATCCATGTTGTGTATATCAATGGTTTATTGTTTTTTATTGCTGAATGGTATTCCATTATATACATATACACAGTTTATCTTTTTACCTGTTGATGAATACTGGAGTTGTTTAAGGTTTATTACAGATGAAGCTGTTGTGAACTTTTGTATACAAGTGTGTATGGACATATACTTTTGTTTTCTGGGGGGCAAATACCTAGAGTGGTGTATTAGTCCATTCTCATGCTGCTATAAGGAAATATCTTAGATGGGGTAATTCACAAAGGAAAGAGGTTTAATTGACTCTCAGTTCAGCATGGATGGGAGGCCTCAGGAAACTTATAATCCTGGCAGAAGGGAAAGGGGACGCAGGCAGACACGGTGGCAGGAAGGAGAAGTGTGAGCAGGGGAAATGCCAGATGCTTATAAAACCATCAGATCTCATGAGACTCATCCATTTTCGTGAGAACAGCATGGGGGAAACTGCCCCATGATTCACTTACCACCACCTGGTCTTGCCCTTGATACATGGGGACTATGGAGATTGCAATTCAAGGTGAGATTTGGGTGGGGACACAGAGCCAAACTATATTAAGTGGTATGGCTGGATTATATGGTAGATGTAATGTTTACCTTTTTAAGAAACTTTCAAATTGTTTTCTTAGGCAGTTTTTACCATTTTACATAACCACAAACAGTGTATGAGATACAATTCCAGGCTGAATTTCTCCTCATCCTCACCAACACTTAGTATGGTCAGACTTCTTAACTTTAGCCATTCTAATAAGTATGTAGTGATATCTCATTGTGATTATAATTTGGATGTCCCGAATTCCTAATGATGAGTATCTTTTCATGTGTTTATTTTTACTCTGTGTATCTTTTTTGGTGAAGTACCTGTTTGAATCTTCTGCCTGCTTTTTAATTGTGTTGTTTTCTTATATTTTCTTCTAAAAGTTTTATAATTTTAGGTTTTGCATGTAAGTCTGTGATCCATTTTGAGTTGATTTTTATATAGTATATGGTGCAAGGATGGATTGAAGTTTATTTTTTTGCCTGTGGATAGTCAGTTGTTCTAACTCATTTGTTGAAAAGATTGTCCTTTCTCCACAAATTGCTTTTGTGTCTATCAAAAATCAGTTGTCCATATACTTTATACTTTGAAATCATTCTTTTTAAAGATAGACGTCTAGTACTATAAAAATATTCCCTAAATATTTGTGCTTTACCATTATTCTACAAATTCTGATATGTTGTGTTTACATTTTTTTTTTTTTGAGACAGAGTCTCGTTCTGCATTTTTTGTAGAGACGGGGTTTCACCATGTTGGCCAGGGTGGTCTCAAACTCCAGCTCTCAAGTGATCCACCCTCCTCGGCCTCCCAAAGTACAGGGATTACAGGTGTGAGCCACCATGTCCATGAAAGTTCAGAATACTTTCTAATATCCTTTACTTTTTCCTTGGTTTGTAGATAATTTAAGTTTCAAATATTTGGGAATTTTTCAGTTACCTTTCTGTTGCTGTGGTCACTGAACACTGAATCCTTTTACATGTGTTGAGACTTGTTTTATAGCCCAGAGTATGGTCTATCTTGGTAAATGTTTCATGTTCACTTAGAAAGCATGTGTGTTCTGTTGTTGCTGGGTGGAGTATCTTATCAATGTCAGTTAGATCAGGTTGGTTGAGAGTATTGTTCAGATCTACCTTCTATTTGTTCTACAATTGTTGATAAATTATGGTTAAACAAAATTTTTAAAAATAAACCTGTATTTTAAATGAACTCTTAGAAAGAAAATCTCAGTTTTAAAATTGAGAAAACAGTGCTGCTGTTTGAAGGAGGTTATTGGTGGAGGGCAAAGTCATGTTCTTTGGCCTCCTTCTGCTCCCTTATAAGAGGTGCCCTTGAGGCACCACTCAGAACGGAGCTCTCCAAGGACCATTGAGGTCCCTGGCACAAAATCTAGTAAGTTTATATCTCAGCCTTGTCTCCTATCGCTCTGAAACCACGAATTCAGTGTGCGAGGATCAGAGACCGCCAGATACTAACTATACTTTCACGTGTCCATGAGCACTGTTCATGCCACTTGGTGTGGAACAGCTTCCAGCTGGCAAAATCCTTCTCATTGTTTATGGCCTGGCTTCAATGTCACCTCCTCTGTGATGCCACCCCAGACACTTATTTCGTGTTCCCAAATACATGTGTCCTCTGATGGATTTAAATTCCTTCTCATCAAAGCATAATGTCACCTCTTCTGAAATACCTTCTCTAATGTCATGTCTAAAGTAGCCCCGTTTATCTTGGTTTCTAGAATATATCATCTTGTTTTCTTTGTAGCATTTAGAAATTGTATAGTTTAGTTGTTTATATATTTATTGTCTGTTCATTTCTCTAGAATGAGAATTCCATGGGACTGAACCCTTATTTAGCTTGTTCACTGATGTGTCCCCAGAGCCTAAAACAGTGCCTATTAGGTTTTTCAGAAAATATTTGGTGAGTAATGAATGAATAGATGAAATCTGAGAGGTAGCATGTTGTGATGGTTCAGAACATAGTCTTGCTGGGTACTTGCCTGTATTCCCAGCTATTTGGGAGGCTGAGGCAGGAGGATCACTTGAGCCCAGTAGTTGGAGGCTACAGTAAGCTATAATGATGCCTGTGAATCTGTGACTAGCCACTGCTCCAGTCTGGATAGCATAACAAGACCCCCATTTCTTTAAAAAAAAAAAATGACCATAGGCTCAAAGCAGACTCGTGGGTTCAAATCCTAGCTTTGCTCTACTGAGACTGTATAATCTCGCTTAAGCTTTTTAAACTTCAATTTGCTTATGAGTGTGATGGGGCTAATAATGATAACTAGTTGATAGAGTTGTTTTGAGAATTAAATGAGATAGCATGCAGTCCACTTCACTGTGCCTGGCATTTAATATTTGTTCAATGAATGTTAATTGCCATTATTACTGTTGGTGTTGATATTGTTGGCCATCCTTATGCTACTTAAGGAATTATCATTAAATTTAAACATTTCTGCATGTGACAGAGAATTGCTCATAGGACAGACAGCTTGATCACTTACAGTGAAGAGAATCTGCTGTTAATGACTTTCAGTTTAGAGTGTTATCTTTGAAAATATTATTTTATCTGACCATGGTCTTTTAGTAATAGTGTGTCCCTCCCAGTCAATCGTCTGGCAGGTTACTGGTTACGTTTGCTGTGGAGGATAATTACCTCTCTCTTTGAGTTGCTCCAGGGTCCTTCTTTGTAAATTTTCACATAAGCCATCCAGCTTATATTTTAAGTTAAGACTTCTCAAATATATGCCTCAAATTTCATGAAAATCTGAGGCAGTGGATAGCCAGAAACTTAATTTTATTTATATATTTTACAGTGCAAGTCCCTAAGAAAACTGATTTACCTTTTGTCTTACATTTCTAGGTGAAATTTGGCCCAGTTGGAGCCACATGTTCACTCACATGTTGTGCATCTCTATGGTTATGTATGTTCTGCTTCTTTAGGCACTGTGGCAGACTCTCTAGGAAGAAGTTATGAGGCTACTACAGTTATATTGTGACCAGAATTTATATTCTCTTGATGATTTTGAAAACACAAGTGTTGGTTTTGGACAGGACCCAATAGCAGTTCTTAGCTTCTTTCCCCTACTGTGTTTTAAGATCTTGGAGGACAAGAAAGAATTTTGTTTTTATTTGAGACAAAATCTCACTCTGTTGTCCAGGCTGGAGTGCAGTGGCGAGATCTCAGCTCACTGCAACCTCTGCCTCACATGCTCAAGCAATCCTCCCACCTCAACCTCCTGAGTAGCTAGGACTATAGACGTACAATACCATGCCCGGGTAATTTTTGTATTTTTTGTAGAGATGGTGTTTCACCATGTTTTCCCAGGCTGGTCTTGAACTCCTGGGCTCAAGCGATCTACCTGCCTTGGCCTCCCAAGTTGTTGGGATTACGGTTGTGAGCCATCTCGCTCAGCCAAGTTATACTCTTTTTTTTCTTCCTTTTTTTCTCGCTGTGTTGTCCAGGCTGGAGTACAGTGGCATGGTCATGGCTCACTGCAACCTCGACCTCTCTGGGCTCAAGTGATCCTCCCACCTCAGCCTCCCAAGTAACTGGGACTGCAGGCATGTGCCACCACACCCGCTCATTTTTGTATTTTTTGTGGAAGTGGGGTTTTACTATGTTTGCCCAAGCTGGTCTCGAACTCCTGGACTAAAGTGATCTGCCCACCTCGGCCTTCTAACCAGCCTACCAGAGCGTTAGGATTACAGGTGTGAGCCACTGCGTCCAGGAGTTTTACTCTTTTCCTTATCCCTCACTTCTAGCATAATACCTCCTAGGTAATCAGCAAATGTGTTTGAATGTGTTTAATAAGAATTCCTAGTGGGTAGAAAAATTATTAAGGTAGATAGATTCAGGGCAGAAAAGAGTAGGACAATCCACTGGAGTATCGTAGGTAGTTTAGATTTGTTTATGGAATTGTTCCACTGTCTGGGAACAGTTACCATAAAGACTCTCTAACATAACTTTTGTCTGTTGACACAATTCCTAAGCCTGTGGTTTGTTTTTCTTGCATTTAAAATTCTAATTTTAATATAGAATTTTATGATTGCCTAAGCTATGGGGTTTAGGCAAGAATATTCAACATCCAAGTTAATAATCATTTTTCTTTTCAGGATGTGGCTTTATTTCTCCAAGAATTTAACGCTCCTGATATATTCATGGGAGTACTGGCCAAGTCCAAGTGTCCTCGATTAAGAGTAAGTATGTACATTTCTAAAGCCTTCTTTGAAGTAATAAGAACAGATAGTGCTGGATAGTAATTTATTTTTCTCACTTTGATTTTCTTACTGACCATAAATCAACAAATCAACCTTCAGATGTTTATTGGACATTTCCAGGTCCTAGGTAATTTGCTATTAAAATTTTTTCTTTTAATTTTTGAGACAGGGTCTCACTGTGTTTTCAAGGCTTGGAGTGCAGTGGCATGATCACAGCTCACTGCAGTCTTGACCTCCTGGGCTCAAGGGACCCCCCTACCTCAGCCTCCCAAGTAGCTGGGACTATAGGTATAAGCCACCACACCCAGCTAATTTTTATTTTTATTTTGTAGAGACAAGGGTCTCTTTATGTTGCCCAGGCTGGTCTTGAACTCCTGGCCTCAAGTGATCCTCTCACCGGGCCTCCCAAAGTGCTAGGATTATAGGCATGAGCCACGTGCCTGTAATAATTAAAAATATTAAATTATTAATAACAATTTAAAATTATTTGAATCATAGACGTTTAGATTCAGGCTGGACCAGGAAAATTAACACTTTAACAGCTTTGGAGACGAGTTAGGCATAACCACTGTTATGCTGCTAGTATGTATCAGAACAAAGAACAGGGCCTGGGCCTCCCATTTCTCAGTTGATTGCTCTTTTTCACTTACAAAATCCACCATTGCTTGAAAACCATTTTAAACTCAGCCTGCTGCTCAAGACTTCTACTCTCAACCTAACTCATCTTTCCAGCATAAAATCTGGATAGCCAGATAACCCTTCTGATTTAGCCAGATCTTTCTACTCCCTGTCTCACGCTGCCTCCGTACCTCCTTTTGTGTGCCTTCTGTCCCCTCTCAGTATTTGCATCTGTTATTCAGCATGGTACTGTTCCTCCCACACCTTCCCAAGTAAATAAGCTTTCAGTGGTCATTGCTGTTAGTAAACTGCCAAGAACAGTAAAGACTAAAGGAGAGGCCTTTATGTACTATACAGTGTACTGTGCTTTATTGCTAATTGAGTTGCCATGTGCTATGCATATCATGGATGATTAGTAAATATCTGTTCAGTAATTATTATTATGAAAACCTGCTGTTTACTGAATACCTGGTCTTACTACTATGAGGTATACTTTTAAAGAACTAAATCTTGGGTGAAGATATGTGTTCACAGTCACACAACTAGGAAAGAATGGAGCTTGGATTTCATCCTAGGCCTGACTCCAATATAACCACTGTACTGTATTTCCTCCCTTTCTTTGAGATTATACAATGGATAATTCTGTAGTATATTTTTGCAAATTGAAGATTGAATTAAAATTCTTATTTAAGTAGAATGTTCTGTCTGAATTAGGGCCTGATTAACCACTTTTTCCTTGAGTCCTTATATTAGTATAAGATTTGACAATTATGCTATTTCTATACTGAGTTTTTCTGTCTTAAATATATTTACTCACTATTAGTATATGAAGGAATAAGCTTATGTCAGGAATGGCACCTTTTAGGAATTAGTCATACTGTTGTATATATATCTGCTGACCATAGTCTGCTGCCGCAGTGATTCTCAGCCTTGGCTGCATGTTAGAATCACCTGGAACATGGGCTATCAAACTTCATCATGTCCCCGCATCACTAATTGTCAAGTCTACCTCCAGAGTTTCTAGTCCAGTAGGTCCAGGATTCCTCATATGTTTCCCGATGATGCTGGTGCTCTGGAGCATTGCCACACTCTGAGAAGCTTTGCCCTAGGGAACTTTAAAAAATCTTGAGTCAGGCCATACCCCAGATGAATTAAAGCAGATTCTCCAAGTGTGAGACTCCAGGCAGCTTTTAAAGTTCCCAAGGTGATTGCAGTGAACAGCCAAGACTGAAAAACTTCATCTTTGATTGGAAGTTCAGTTAGTCTCTCTTTAGTTTTTAAGGGAAATGTATGTGTTTTTTTTCTGCCCCTACTCACTCTTAATCTTTTCCCAACATTTGACCACTCACATTTTATTGAAACTCCATTTCTGTAGCTCCTGTGCCACCTCACTCTGGTCTCTGACCGCTTCAGTCACTCCTCTCTCACCTTTCATTGGCTTTTTTTCTTTCTTCCTTTTTTATACTGTCCTGAATATGGACTCTTTCTAAGGTGTAAACCCTGATTCTTTGTTCTCATTATATTCATTTTCCTAGTGAACTTATGTGTTCTTTACACCTTTAAGTTGCAACTCTGCATGTGGGAGCAAAACCTTGACTTCCCTTCTGGTAACTGACGTCACATCTCCAACTTTTTTCGGGCATTCTCTGCTTGCATGCTATACAGTTTTCCCTTGGTATATATGGGGGATGGTTGCAAGACATTCCCCCATACTAAAATCCACACATAATTCTGCGGTCAGCTCTGTGGAACCTGTGTGTATGAAAAGTCAGCTCTGCATTTTATGCAGGTTTTGCATCTCGAGCACACTGTGTTTTCAGTCCAAGTTTGGTTGGAAAAAATCTACCTGTAAGTGGACCCACACATTCAAACCTGTGTTGTTCAAGGGTCAGCTGTACTCTCAAACCCTGGATTCTATATGTCCTCAGTGATTTATGATCACACTTAACTGATCATAAAAGTCACCTGGTATATGCTGGGTAAACAATAGTTTTCCAGGCTCTACCCTGGAAATTACGATTCAGTAGATCTGAGATGAGACTTGGAAATCTGTATTTTTAGCGAGCTCCCTGAGTGATTCTTATGTTTCAGCAAGCTTGGAAACACTGTACTATCTGAATTCATCGTAGCTTTTCATGCACTTTCTTTTTCAATTTTCGTGTCAGTGGGACCAATATCACTGACTGGGGAAGTGAGGCAACTTGAAACCTAGGAGTCAAGTTCAACTGCTTTCTTCCTTACCGTCACATTGGATTATTTTGCTTTCACCTTGAGAGTCTTCCGCAGCTTCGTCCTTTTCCATGCCCGAGAGCCCTCCTCCTCTTGCATCTTGATTACTGAGTTTCAGTTTGCAATAGTGTTTAAATGCTCAAGCCCTGGAGCTCTGCCATGTTCTAGTTGGCGATCTTAAGATCTTAGGCAAGTTGCTTAACTTCTCTGTGCCTTAATTTCTTCATCTGAAAAAAAAATGGGGATACTATTAGTACCTGTCTCCTAAGTTATTATACGAAATGATACACGGAAAATGCTTAGAGTAGTGCCTAGTCATAATAAGTGGTAATAAACTGTTATTACTTATTAATTAACTGTTACTGAGATAGATTCTTAAGGTATTTTAAACTTCTTTTCCCTATACACTAGTCTCCCCTTATCCTTGGGGGTTACATTCTAAGACCCCCCAGTGCCTAAAACCAAGGATAGTACTAAACCCTTTAGAATATGCACAAATTTCTTTTTGCTTCTTTACAATTTCATAGATAGATTTGTTCTTACTATAGATCCTAAGCAACCTCAGCATATATTTTTTTGTTTTGTTTTCTTATGAAATCAAGAACTTTCACCTTTTCATGTAAAGAGAGCACTTAAAACACCGCTCCTTGGCGTATCCAAATTGCCAGCATCACTACTCTTGTGCTTTGGGGCCATTATTAAGTAATATAAGGATGACTTGAACATAAGCCCTGTGATGCCATGACAGTTGATCTGATAGCTGGGATGGCTACTAAGTAACTAATGGGCAGGCAGCATATACATTGTGGATATGTTGAACAAAAGAATGATTTACATTCCGGGTGAGATGGT
This sequence comes from Plecturocebus donacophilus, assembly GCA_004027715.1. NCBI lineage: Eukaryota > Metazoa > Chordata > Mammalia > Primates > Pitheciidae > Plecturocebus > Plecturocebus donacophilus. Next base: position 5,322 of record PVKP010006661.1, on the reverse strand, counting down.
GCAAAATTTCATCCTGCTACTCAGAAAAGGCATGCAATTTAAAACATATAAATTGTTTGTTTCTGGAATTTTCCATTTAGTACTTTTGTACCAAGGTTGACCATGGGTAACTGAAACCGTGGCTAAAGAGGGACTATATTAATATATTATGCATTTTGCTGCCAGAATAATCTAAGATACTCTTTCAGTATGTTATCTCCCCTCCTTGAGCATCTTCATGATTCCAAATAACTTCCCAGAATAAGTCTAATTCTTCAGCATGGCATTCTGAGCCCTTAATCTCAGTCCTTTATGCCTGTGGTGTTTACCTCATGCTGTTCACCCACTTTGTGCCACAACCAGAGTACTTTCTTGTATTAGCCACGTACATGATTCCCTTCCTGCCTTTGCTGATACTTTCCCCTTATTTGAACGTCTTTTTGTTTGCATACCTCAATCCTATCAATCATTTAAAACTCATTTGATTGTTAAGAATTCTTCTTCCATAGCTCCTGCCTTTGCCCTTTCTTTTTCTATGTCTTTCATCCCTTCTCAGATACTGTAAGCTTGTCCAGATTAGGGTATAGGTAGTATATGTATTTCTTTATCATGCCTCCCCTCCACCTTGCTCCAGAACTTGGCTCAGTGAAAGTTTTTTGTTCAGGTTGATAATTCTGTTTATGTGTCTTTCACCTCAGAGCCATTGTGACTTGTAAAATTTGATTTGGCAGGAAATCTGTGTGGGAATTTTAGGTAATATGGCCTGTTCCCAAGAGATATGTGTGTCCATCAGCAGTGATAAAAATCTTGGGTAAGTTTTACTATATAATTATGTTTTTAATATATTCATTTATATCCTTAAGGAAATTCTATACATAGGAAAAGTAACAAATCTGAAAACAGTCCTTCCTCTGTCCTGATGAACACTCTCTAGGAACTTCACTGTGTATTGATGATAGCTAGGGGCTTCTTCAGGAGGTACTGAAATGATTCAGGATTTAAGCCTGTTTTCTTCAGTAGCAAAGGAACCTGAATTGTCAGCTGTCACCAGTAAGCCAGATAGGGGAAGAACCAGTGGGACAAAACTTGGAGATGGGGCAGCCAACTGTAATCTAAAACAGTTTAGGTGCAAGGAACCCAGTAACTCAGCTGGAGTCTACAGAAACTAGATTTGTTGAATAATGTCGTCCCGAGAACTCTGACTCAGAGGGCAAGACTTGCCAACAAACTAGAAGATAAAGGGATGCTCCTGTGATTAAAAGACTCATATTTCTGCTTTGAGGCTAGTTCTCCTCTTCATATATAAAGTCCTGGGCAGAAGGTTTTTTAATGGAGGAAACCCAAGTGGTTACTATGTTCTGAGAACACTCTGAAATCATATGCTAAATTTTGTGGATATATTAGTTTTCTAGGCAAAGGGTTCATGGCTATTAATCAGAATCTCAAAGAAATCTGTGCCCAAAATAGGTTAAGAAAACTGTTCTAGGCAGTTTTTGTCAGAGCTGGGGCCATAAGGGTTTTATCACAGGATTCAGGTACCTGGGTTTCTCAAAAAGAGATAACTCCTAGTTGTGGAGGGACTTTAAGATCCTAGTTCGGGGTATTTATTCCTCAGTAATTTACAGTCATTCATGGAACAAATGACTCAGATTATGTTCAGTCACTAGTGTTCTCTATCAAAATCCACACAAAAGAAATGTTAACAAATGTTATAAATTTAATTAAATGCTGATGGGATATAAATTTGTTGCACCACTTTAGAATAGTTGGGTATTATCTGGTCACATTGGAACATATGCATGTGCTGTGACCAGCTCATAGTGGGCATATATAGTAAGAGAAACTGCACCTGTGCATCAGAATAGCTCCTGCAAATATTATAGGAGAATTGCTTGAAATAGCCCAAAATTGGAATCAACACAAATGTCCATCAACAATAGTCTGGAAAAATAAATTGTGTTATCTTCACACAACGGAATGCTCTGCAGCAGTATATCAAAGAACAACAGCTACAGGAACAATGTGGGTGGATCTTACAAACATAGTTTTCAGCAAATAAATGAAGACTCAAAAGAATAAGTATCATTTCTTTAATATGTTGTCTCTCTTCCTTGAGCATCGTCATGAATCCAAATAACCTCCCAGATTATGTCTATTTATTCAGCATGGCATCTTAATCCTTTTACCCGTGGTATAAAGCAACATCGAAACATATAAAATAATAAAACTATAGAGCAAAGTAAGGAAATGATTGCTGGAAAAGTCAGAATGGTCATCATTTCTAGCTGGGAAAGAGAATTGTGATTTGGAATGGACACAGGGTGACTATAGAGATGCAGCTCTGTTCTGTTTCTTGGGAACACGAGTGTTTGCTTTAGAATTATTTGTTAACTGTCGATTTGTATATTTTGGGCTTTTCTGTATACATGCTGTATTTCACAATAAAGATGTTCAAAAAATGAAATGAAAACTCCGATACTCTAAATGCGAGAAGTGAGGCATATCAGTTAACTTCTGTGTTTTTGTAGGCAGGTGTTACTGCACTGTTTGTATGATTCAGACCCACCTACTCTGCTGGAAACAAGCAGGTATGCTTTTCCTTTTATGAATTTTGTAAGGTTACTCATAAGAGTAGCTAAGAAAATAAAGTTAATTTTTTATTTTCGAATTTACTGTTTTTGAAAAGTAGAAATTCAACCCACGTTTACCATGTAGGTTGTTGCTTACTTGCCTTTCCCAGGCAGAAGTGGCCAGTGTCTGGGTTGAAAGGATCCGGGAACATCCAGCTATTTATGATAGCATTTGCTTCATTATGTCAAGTTCAACAAATGGTGAGTCATCATGTAATCTAGAAAAAAAGTGTTTTAAGTTTTATTTAATTTTTAGGAAACTATGTAACTATTTCTGGAAGTCACCTTTTTTTAAAAAAAGACTTGAGTGCAAGGTAATAAAGTTGTTTGTTTGAGACAGAATCTTGCTCTGTAGTGCAGTAGTGTGATCATAGCCCACTGCAGCCTCAAACTCCTGAGCTCAAGGTATCCTTCTGTCAACCTCTCCAGTAGCTGGGGCTATAGTCATGCACCACCAGGCTCAGCTCATTTTAGATTTTTTTTGTAGAGACAGGGTATTGCTTTGTTGCCCAGGCTGGTCTTAAACTCGTGGTTTCAAGCAGTCATCCAACCTCGGCCTCCCAAAGTGTTGGGATTATAGGTGTAAGCCACCATGCCCAGCTTTTTGTTTGTTTTTTGGGAACAGTTTTTTGATTGAAGATATAAAATTTCTTAAACTCATGGGACACTGATAAATTCCTCATTTAAAAATGAGGAAACATAAGCAAATTTAAACATAGGAGATAAGTAAGTCACCTTTGGAATAAGTACTGCTTGGGCAAGATTTGGCTTTCTTAGAATAGCTTTAGAATTTTGCTTAACCCTATTGCTTTTAACAGTTTGTTTCTCATTTCAATATCTGTTTTATTCTCTGCAGTTGACTTGCTGGTGAAGGTGGGGGAGGTTGTGGACAAGCTCTTTGATTTGGATGAGAAACTGATGTTGGAATGGGTCAGAAATGGGGCTACTCAGCCTCTAGACCAACCCCAGGAAGAGTCTGAAGAGCAGCCAGTTTTTAGGCTTGTGCCCTGTATACTTGAGGCTGCCAAACAAGTACGGTAGGTGAGCTCTTTCGTGCAAGTGTTCTGGGAAGATGCAATTGCTAGAAGTATTCTCAGATATAAATGTCTTCTTAGATTCCTTGCAACAGAAGGAAGTATACAGTCACTGTTACATTGAATCACTACTAATATTTGTAATGCAGCATGTTTGCTTTTTGCAAGAATGATAATGGTTGCAAAGTACTTAAATTATCATTTAGCTATAGGCTGTTATTCAACATTAAATGTGGTTTCTGTCTTAACATCATCAGAAATTTTATGTAATTTAAATCAAAGAGAAAACATTTTCGTGTGGTTATTTTACATTGAACATTTAACAACTTCTTAACATCGCCCATCATTTATTTATTTATTTAGCTCCTTGTGTTTATATGCCAGTCTTCAATAAGTGATTGATTTTGGGACTCTGATGTCTTGCCAAGAGTGATTGCTAGGTCTTACAGGTCATTAAAACTATTTATTGCTAATCACTAGAAAATTAATTTTGAAATTGATCTGCTTAGTTGTTTGCTTAGTGCATTATTAGTGCTGAGTAAGCCACATCAAAACCTATTAATGTTGTGTCCTTTATCCAAGTGAGGATTAAATTCATCATCTTTCCCTAAATCTGCTTCATCAGTATTCTCAATATCAGTAAATGGTGCAATCATTATCCTATTTGGATAACATAGAAGAAATGGAGAAGCCATTACTGAATGCCCCAGTATTTTCCCATTGCAGTCAACTTCCCACCCTTATTCCTGACTTTTCCTGGGATTCCATCCATGCCAATCAAGCCATTATTGTCACTCATCTGGAGAACTGCCACATTCTTTTACTTGAATTTCCTGCCTCTATGCTTGCTTCTTCCCAAGCCTAGACTTAAAAGCTGTTTTTGTAAAGTATACACTCATCTCACTCTCATGCTTCAGTCTTTTCAGTTACCTTCCTTAAGAAAAGGTCCAGAAAAAAACAAAAAAACACAGCTTGAGTACTATGTACATCACCTGGGTGAAGGGACCATTTGTATTCCCAAACCTCAGCATCATGCATGTAACAACCCCCAACATGTACCTTCTGAATCCAAAGTATAAATAAGTAGGCAAAAAAAGAATGAAATAAATGAAAAATTCTCAAAAAACTAAAGTACAGCTTAAAGGCCCAGTAGAATGCCTCTCTGTCCTTATTCCTTGTGCTCTGCATTTCAGTCATGCGAAGCTTGCTTCACTTCTTCAGTTGAACAAGGCTCTCTTGTCTCCAGGCCCTTGCACAGTATGTTTCCTCCACCTCAAACATTTCTTTGCACCTTCATGTTTCTGTGTAAACATCATTTTTCTTGAGATACCATCCCTGACCTTGCAAACTAGGTCTCCTTGCTTTGTGAAGTTCCTAGTCCCATAGTGCTACATGCATACCACTTTATTATAATTACCCTGCTAGCAATCTTCTTTCCTTTTAGAGTATAAACTTTATGAAGGTAGGGATGACATCTTATACATCTGTTTTCTCAGTTCCTAACATAGTGCCTGAAAGTGGTAAGTACTTAAATAACATTTGCCAAACCATTGTTTTTTTTTTTTTTTTTAGAAAAAGAGAGAAAAGGAGAAAGAAACAGCAAAAGAAAGAAAAAAAGAAAGGAAGAGATTTTAGAAAAAGAGAGAAAAGGAGAAAGAAACAGCAAAAGAAAGAAAAAA
>PVKP010006660.1:0-81676 GCA_004027715.1 Plecturocebus donacophilus | reverse complement strand
TGAGGTCAAGAGTTCAAGGCCAGCCTGGCCAACATGGTGAAACCCTGTCTCTACTAAAAATACAAAAAAATTAGCTGGGTATAGTGTCAGGCACCTGTAATCCCAGTTACTTGGGAGGCTGAGGCAGGAGAATCACTTGAACCCAGGAGGAGAAGTTTGCAGTGAGCCGAGATCGAGCCGCTGCACTCCAGCCTGGGTGACAGAGTGAGACTCCATCTCAAAAAAAAAAAAAAAATAGTGTGGATGGTTTGGTAGAAACTCACCTCACTAATGGAGGAAGCAACTAAACCCAGTCTAGAGAAAGGGAGGTGGTGTAGCATAGTGGCTGCTCCCTGCATTGGCATGAAGAAGCCTGGAGTTTTGAGTCCCAGCCTCTGCCACTGCGTGACCTTGGACAAGACAGTGATTCCCCTCAGCATCAGTTTCTGTAACACTAAAATAATGATAATATTCTCCTACTTATTGGGTTCTTGGGAAGATCAAACGGAGTTAAGATTTGCAGAAGCACTTTGCTGTTCCCTCTGACTATATATTAGTCAGGACACTGCTTTCTGTATCAGAGACCAAAATATCAACGGCTTAAACAAAATAGAATTTATTCTCTCTCACGTAAAGCCCCACGCTGGCGTGGCTGCTCTGGCTTGTGAGGTCATCGGAGCCCTGCTCCTTCTGTCTGATTGCCTTCCTTGCTCCAAGATGGCTCCCTGCTGTGACCACATGCCAGCCAGCAGAAGGGGCGGGGGGCCGAGGGAGGGCAAGCCTTGTCCCCAGAACCCAGCACTGTCTACACACTTGCTCCGTCTTCCTGTTAGGGTCCATAGGCACATCTAGCTCTAAGAGAGGCTGGGTAAAGCATTCGTTTTCTGGGAAGCCTGTACTTGACTAAAAATTCTGTGATTATGAAAGAAGAGGAGATGGACTCTTTTTTTTTTTTTTTTTTTTTTTTTTTTTTTTTTTTTTTTTTTTTTTTTTTTTTTTTTTTTTTTTTTTTTGTGAGACGGAGTCTTATTCTGTCGCCCAGGCTGGAGTGCAGTGGCATGATCTTGGCTCACTGCAACCTCCGCCTCCCTGGTTCAAGCACTTCTCCTGCCTCAGCCTCCCGAGTAGCAAGGACTACAGGCACCCACCACCATGCACGGGTAATTTTTTTGTATTTTTAGTAGAGATGGGGTTTCACCTTGTTAGCCAGGATGACCTCGATCTCCTGACCTCGTGATCTGCCCGCCTCGGATTCCCAAGGTGCTGGGATTACAGGCGTGAGCCACCGCTCCTGGTCTCACCCTCATTTTGACATAAAACTCATCATTTTCTAAGAAATCTCCTTATCTCATTTTGTTTGTTCCAAAGAATGTCTTTGGGGCATTTTGTCAAACATGACTCTGGTTCTCATGCGCCCTAGGGTTGACTTTCACCCCATCACATTCTCGGCGCCCTCCATGTTTTAATTTGATTTAAACTAGAGGGAAGCTTGACTTGGACTCTGAGCAGTCAGCTCCTTGTGGCCATCTGCAGAGCTGCTGAAGGGGAAGTCACCAGACACCAAGCCTTGGCGGTTGCTAGGTGCTCGGGTTACACTGATACACAAAATGAGTGTATTCAAGAGCCAAGTTCAAGTTTCCTTGCTTATATTTTTCCAGATAGTGGAGGAGGAGGCAGCCACATCGTACCCAACAGCCCCTGGGAACTCTGCCCCATGTTTGGCATCAAGGGAATCTTCCCTGCGAACGGTGGCACAGGACTGGCCTGGGAACGCACACAATTGCAGCTTCAGTCTGGCAGCTGGGTTTTTTCCCCATAAAATGGCAGTGTCCCTTTAATTCCCTGCAGGTCTCCTCTCTGGGGCTGGCAGTAGGTTAAATGAATCAACTGACCAGCGCTTTCGCACTGGGGGTTCTAGGATGGAAATTCTTCTTACTTGCTTCAGCTTCTGTCCAGGAACAAAGAACAGTTAAGCAGGGATTAACTTTTCCCTCTGTTGGTTTCTCTGTCCTTTCTCAGAATAGTTCCACATCTAATTCAGGAACATAGGTTCCCCTTGGAGCCCGCTTCTTTCCTTCAGTGACTGTCCATAGAGCTACTGACCGTCCCAGCTGTTCTGGTCTTCCTTCCTCCCACTGTGGGGGGCAGACCGTCTCTCTGGGTTGATTTCCCAGCATGGCTCCTTGCGAATCGGATTTTAGCTTCATCTGTTTCTCTCCAGCACATACCCTGGACTGGCCCTCTGCACATTCCAAAAACTTTCTATTAATGACGTTATTTCCCCAAGTAGCCTTCTTTTTTGAAAAAAGAATATATTGAACATCTTATATGCATATTCTAGTTCTCATTAAGATTTGACAGCAGAGGGTAGTACAAAGAGTACAGATTTGGGAGGGTTTCTGGGTTCTCATTGAACCTTTGGCATTAATTAGTGTGTGACATGGAGAAAGTCGCTTCTCTTGGCTAAACCTCATGGTCACCTCTATAATGCCAGCACCTCCTTCCAATGCTAATACTCCAGTGTCTACATGAAATAATCTTGTCATCTCTTGTGAGTTTGATCAGCATTTTGTCAATCCCCATGACAAACCGGTTTCCAATTTGGCATGTTTCTAGTAGGGCTAAGTCTGTTTGTGGGAGGTGGTCATGATCCATTTTCCATTCTCTTCACTGAGGGTGCCTGAAATAAAAGCCAATGGTTTAATGACAGTACTAGGGATGGGGACAGCTGAGATTAGACCCAGGACACAACCTCCTCACACTGATATTGGGACCATGGGAGACTGTGGCATCTTCTTATTGAGGATTTCATGACAACCTTGAGCATCCATCTCAAAAATGTCATCCTGCCTCACAATATCCCTCCCCTCCCAAACTCACACCTTAGGCCAATCCTGAGGGCAGCCTCGTAACTGGACATGACTCACCAACTGTGCTCCAGAAAAGACATCCTGGCTGCCGCAGGCCTGCAGCTTCCCTGCTGAGGCGGAGCCTTCTTTCCTGAATTTGTTTGCCAAATTCACGTGTCCCCAGATGGTGCTTCCATAGACATATCTGATTTGCAATCCTACAACATCTTCATTGCTTTAAAAGAATGGGGAAGATATCTGCTCCTAATTACATTTACAGCTTTCTTTTCTCTTCTATGGAAAACAGACCCAGCTTTTTTTTTTTTTTTTTTTTTTTTGTAACTTGCAAATATTTCACATTTGTTTGGAGAGCAGATTTCTTTCCAGGTTTTTGGAAAGCTGAAGTCACTGACACATGGCTGTTGAGATATACTGTAGCTGAGTGCAAACATTCCCGGTCCCTAGTACAGTCAAACCTGCATTTTAGGCCATGGTGGGTACAGGGAGGGACGAGCCTGGTGTGGAACTGTCCCAGGGGCTGCTGAGAATGGCACATTTCTGTCTGAAGAGACCTTGAAAAGGAGAACTGAGGCTGGGCGAGGTGGCTCACACCTGTAATTCCAGCACTTTGGGAAGCCGAGGTGGGTGGATCACGAGGTCAGGAGATCGAGATCATCCTGGCTAACATGGTGAAACTCTGTCTCTACTAAAAATACAAAAAATTAGCCGGATGTGGTGGCACGTGCCTGTGGTCCAAGCTACTCGGGAGGCTGAGGCAGGAGAATCTCTTGAACCTGGGAGGCGGAGTTTGCTGAGATCACACCACTGCACTCCAGCCTAGACGACAAACGGAGACTCTGTCTCAAAAAAAAGAGAGAGAGAAAAGAAAAAGAGAACTGAACAAGGTGTATTGTCGTCTGTCTTGAGCCCTCTCGGTCCTCACCTGTCCCCTCACCCTGTCCCACGGACAAGTTGATTCTACTTCAGCTCTTATTTAGCATTGCTCCGCTTTTGGGAATAGTAATAGAACAGCCTGGATCCTGGGGCATCAGTCCTGCCAAATTTCTAGTCTGACTCCCATTAGCCTGTTAGGCCCTCTTATCTAAAGGACACATATGAAGCAAGACCCAGTCTGGTGATAACTGGTTGCCAAGGCCAGACGCCTCGGAATCCTGCTCATTACTGTGACCACCCTTGTCCCTGAGTTAAGTCTTCATCTGTGCAGACTCGGTGGAAACTTATTTGCTTGTCTGTGTTATTGCTTGAGGGCCTCCAAAGGTCTGGCCAAGTTAGGTAGCGTTAGAACAAGTATCTCTGTTTCTTGTTCTCTTCTTGTGTAACTTGGTCGCACTACAGAGATGTAGCTTTCTGTTGGTTTTATTTGATTCAAGGAGTGATGATCGTAAGTTTTATATAAATATTAAATGTGCTTGCCTGGTATGCAAGCAGAACCTATAGTCATTAATTTTGGTCAAGTTTAAAACAGTGATTCCCATTTAGGGCTTCACATTGATATAACCATGGCAGCTTTATAAAAATTCCCATGCCTGAGGCCCATCCCCCAAAAATCTATTTTAATTGATTTGGAGTAGGGCCTGGGCATTGATTTTTTTTTTTTTCTTTCTGTTTTTGAAGAGCTCCCTGATGATTCTAATTGCAGCCAGAATTGAGAACCATTGTTCTGAATGATGCCTGAGAAATGTGCTAATTTGGTGTGTGTCGGTGGGGTGGGGGGTGGGAGGGTGGAAGGGAGTAGGGGAGGTGGAGGGGGGCAGTGTGGGGGGGAAAGGCATAGTCAAAGGAGATGTTAATCTGAATTGGCTGACTTGTTTTGTCAGTCTTCAGCCCAGTAGCTTGATAGGAACAAAGTCAAGATTACAGTGCAGTTATGTAAGGTTTGAGGATAAGCCTCTTCTCCTAAAACTGACTCATTACTGTATGTATATTCCATTTAAAGCAATTTAGAGCAATAATGTGGAAATACTGGGTGAGAACCACATTTTGTGAATATGGTTGGGGCCCAGTAATATTCAATAATCATTCTATGGCCAGAATGGAGAAGTGACAATAAAAAAAGACCTCTCCCTTTTAAAATAATCTGCGCTGGAAATGCCGTAGTGTTTCTCATAATATCAGCTCATTGTAAGCCCTGTAACACAGACTTATATTGCCTTGAATTTCAAGACATTACTGTAGTGATCTCTGATGACTACAGGCCATCTCTTGCCCCCGAGCTGAACTTCTGGTTCAGTGTGTCCGAAGGCAGAGTGGGAAGACAATTCAGGTAGCAGAGAAGTGAACAAAGGACCATCACTGAATAGGCGAATTCAAGCTCGTTAGCAGTTAGCCCGGAATGAGGTTGATCATCTCTCAGCGGGATTTTTCTGGAGCTGCAAAGGATTGGAATCTTTGTTTTCCTTTTCCCAGGAAAGAGAGGTCTATTAGCTCTCCAGCTGCATTAGAGCTTTTTGTTTTGTTTTGTTTTATTTTAATACGGTAGAGGGGACAGTACATTCCAAAAAGTTAGAAAACAGCTAAGGGAGATTCGTCCTCTTTAGAGGCCATCATTAAGCATATAGTGCCTCACAGGGATGGGGAAGGCAGGTAACAGACAGGAGCCAAGGCAGGGATTAGCTCATAGAAGGCGGCTGTCTGGATCTAGGAAGAGCTGCCAGGTAAAGGGACCCAAGCTTGAGACTTAAAGCTCAGGTCTAGTCGTGTTTTTAAAGAGTTGTCATCTTTCAAATATATAAGGGTAGAGATTTAGGAACTGCCCTCAGGAATGAGATGCATTAAACTCACCGACAGACCAAAATCCAAAAATCTTTGGTACCTAGTGGACATTTCCCTGGGGCTGCTTCCTGGGCAGGGTGTCTGACTGCCCTGCACTAATAGCCAGGGAGCTCAGGCCTTGGTGTAAGAGTACACAGGCTGAAGTGCTCAGGGGTTTACCTGACCCCACAGTTTTATTTTATTTAATTAATTAATTTATGTATTTTGAGACAGAGTTTCGCTCTTGTTGCCCAGGCTGGAGTGCAATGACTCTATCTCAGCTCACTGCAACCTCTGCTTCCTGGGTCCCAGCAATTCTCCTGCCTCAGCCTCCCTAGTAGCTGGGATTACAGGCATGTGCCACCATACCCAGATAATTTTGTATTTTTAGTAGAGATGGGGTTTCTCTATGTTGGTCAGGCTGGTCTTGAACTCCCAACCTCCTGTGATCCACCTGCCTTGGCCTCCCAAAGTGCTGGGATTACAGGTGTGAACCACTGTGCCTGGCCTGACCTCACAGTTTTAGAGGCAAGAAGCTGACATTTAAGGCTTGAATAGTGCTCCTTTTCCAAGTAAATGACAACCTGGAGAAAGGACTAACTGAGCCAACTGTTTGACATTTTCAAACTGACTTTCTTTTCATAGAGACCTGGAAGACTGACTCCCATCACACTCTCTCCCAGCCTCCCAGTGGAAAGGGAATCCCCAGGCCCATTGTGGCTCCTGAATGTGACAAAGGTACTGGCTCAGCTCAGTCATGCCCTTGGCTTAGCCTGCTGTCTCTTCCTGAGGGCTGTGTCTTCAGTGGGATGAGAGACTTTGGCAGAGGCTTTTAGGCTGTGAACTGGGCAGGTGCATTGAGTCAGCAGTGTAAGCTGAATACCAAAAAAGATAAACTAGAGAAGGAGCTGCAAAATTGCCACCTGAGGCAGAACTAGAAGAGGCTGAACCCAGGGGAGGCCCTGTTTCTCGTGGTCCTTGCATGATAGTCATGACAAGTTAAATGTAAACACCTCCTCATACACTAAAAATTGATTTCAACTCCTTTACCAAATAAGCAAAATATCGGTATCGATTATGTATAGTTGGGTCTCTATTTGTCCATCAATCTCCTTCTACAATCCCCAATCTGCCTTCGACAGGACAAACCACTTCCCTGTGCTGCCTAAGCAGTGCTTTCCTTGGATGCTGCTATCCTCACTGCCTCGCACACGGAAAGGGACTCTCCCAGGCTACAGTGGACCTGTGACTTACTCATCCTGCATCCTCAGCAGTGGAAGGCTCTTGATGAACATCGATGGAATGAACTTGTGTGTCCATGTAGTCCATCTGTTATCTCTAATAAACACAGAAAGCCAAAGAACGAGAATGAAGTAATCAGGAAACAGAGAAAGAGATATCATCAGGTGTCCATGAAGTAGAAGTGTAAGGCTGAAACATATTAAATCATTCATAGCAAGTTATGAAGAGTCCAGAGGACCTGGATCAAGAGTCAGGAGGGTGGTCTCTCTAATTGAATGTGTGGCTGGGAGTCAATTCCTCTCCTTTTCAGCCTTCGGTTTCCCCTTCGATAGAATAAGATTAGACTAGGTGGCCTCTCAAAGTCTTTATAGCTCTGATAATTTTTAATTTTATGCATCTAATGCTATAATTCCAAAGTATTTAAAAAAGCGCAGTATCCCATGGTTTGAAGGACAGAGACTATAGCACAGAATGCACCAGGCCCTGAATTTATGCAGCAGCTTTTAGCCCTGGAGGACTTAAGTGAGTTTCAGCTTGAAAACACTCTGTTTCAAATGCCAGACCACAGCTGCACAAAATAGGAAAAATCTTGTTAGGAAATGACCACAGGCCCCTAGAGCTGTGGAAAACATTGCCTCAGACAGAAAGGACTTTTCCATTGGAAAAAAATATCAGCAGCATTGTGTCTGCTAATGCTGTCTACCCAGGCAGTTCCGATGGAATCCTACCCACTCAGGTCCTTGGCTCTGGGGCAGTTCTTTTCCATTCGATGTCGGTCCTAATGATAAATGCAGGTTGTTCTCCTCTTCTGGCCCCAACTATCCCAGGAATCAGACTTGGAAGTCACTTTAAAATTCATCTTTGGACTGTCTTGACTTTTCAATGCTTCCTCCAGAGGCAAAAATGCTCTCACTGGAATGGCTCTCAGAAGCATCTTGTGATACCTACTTAATCCCCTGTCTGTGGAGGAACATGATGTCCCAGGTAGGGAAGTGAATTGCTCAAGGTCACATACAGAGGTCGGGGACGGGGTCCTGAGCCCACTTCAGGGTTCTTTCCATTTCCAAACTGTCTCTAGGCAAAGGGTCAATTATCTTCTACCTTCCCATGGCAGACATTTCCCAACTAACCAAGTGGCCAACCGGCTAACCAGCCTGCAAATATCTCATGTAAGCCTAGGACTGTGCATTCTCTGATGCTCTGCTGTAAACAATTATTCTTTTTTACCGTTCCAAAATGTGACAGTAAACAGTAAGCACTCACTTTCTGGGGCAGAGCAGAACTGGCCTGCTTTTTTGAGTCCGGCTTCAATTTCTGGAACTTAAACATAGCGTCCCACTTATTCCTTGAAAAACATGCAGCTGCTAAGAAAGAGTTGCCTATTTTTAAGTGGGGTCCAGTGAGAGATGTCTGATCACACCCAGTTGTGGGGCAGGGTGGCTTTGGTCTGGGTGGTGGTCAGACCTATGCAGGAAGCAGCACCAGGCGGAGAGGAGGCCTCAGCCCACCCAAGTGCCCACCCTGGGGCAGCCCTCTCTGTTTGCACCGCTCGGACCTCCTCTTCCTGAGCTTCTGAAGTTGGGCCGAGTGCAGTCCTTGCCCAGTCATGCTTTCTGGGCTCCCTCTCTCAAAAAGGAAGTAGCCTCTTTTATTCTTAGGCCACCGCAGACGAAGACAAAGCCAGGATTTTAAAGAGGAAATTTCTACTAAAATAAAATACAAAATAAACAAAACCTAGATATGATCATATTTATAGAGTATAATTTTCGAAATAAAATGTAAAATGCATATTTATGGGAGAAAACTTGGAAAATATATTTTAAGAATCCATAAGCCCACCTATCACCCAGCCCTGCACTGCCTGACATGGCAGCAGCTAAGCACACGTTGCTACTGAGCATTTGAAATGTGGCTGATCTGAGCTGAGATGCACTGTAAGAACAAAATCCACACCGGAGTTTGAAGAATTAGTTCCAAAAACATCAAAAACATGTAAAATACATCATTAATACTTCCTCTTTTTTTGAGGCAGAGTTTCACTCTTGTCACTCAGCTGGAGTGCAATGGTGCCAACTCAGCTCACTGCAGCCTCTGCCTCCCGGGTTCAAGCATTCTCCTGCCTCAGCCTCCTGAGTAGCTGGGGTTACAGGCATGTGCCACCACACCCAGCTAATTTTTGTATTTTTAGTAGAGACGGGGTTTCACTACGTTGGCCAGGCTGGTCTCGAACTGCTGACCTCAGGTGATCCACCTGCCTCGGCCTCCCAAAATGCTGGATTACAGATGTGAGCCACCGTGCCCGGCTCATTAATACTTTCAAAAATACTCTTTACATGCCTGAGATGATAATATTCTGGATATATTGGATTAAACAAATATATTATTAAAATTAATTTTACCTGATTCTTTTTACTGTTTTCAGAAAGTACTGAAAAATGTAAAATTACATATGTGACTCATATCACATTTCTGTTGGACAGCCCTGATCAAGAGAAACCACTGATAACATTTTGGCACATTCCTTCCATTGTGGGGGTATATCTATTTGAGGAGTCTGGCTCCTGGTTAAACACCTGTGTGTGATTTTTCAGACCTGACTGCAAGCAACGACAGAGGCTCGACCTGGCAGGCCTCCCGGAGGAAGCTGCCCTCCCCGCACCAGACTTGGGGCCCAGCCAGCACACAGGAGTCTCTGAGCGGAGTGTGGCCAAGGACTCAGCCCCGCTATCCTATGCGTTTCACATCTTTACAGTCCCAGCCTAGTGTCTTCATTCCTAAGTCTTTTTCTTTCTCTGAGGCCTTGGGCTGAGGTTTTCTTCAGGTGCCTCTTCCGAAGCCTCCTTACCAGGGGGAGTGTTGCAAAAATGCACGCTTTGAATGAAGAGACCTTCCAAACAGGCTTCGTGTGAGCCGCATGGCTGTTTATTCACCTGGGTGCAGGTGGGCTGAGGCCGAAAAGGGCATGAGCGAAGGGCAGTGGGATAGGAGTTGGTTTTATAGGTCTGGGTAGTTTTTGAGGGGCGGGGGTGTTGCAGAGTCAGTTCAGTTACAGTGGTGGGGGGTAGCGGCAAGGGAGTGTACATGACCACGAGCTCAGTTACGATGGCACGGTGGGTGAGAGCTATGCACAGCATCATAAGAACAGTTAAGATGGCAGGGTGGGTGACGGCTTGTCGGGGAAGCTCCGCCACGCCACCGCTGAGCGTTTAGGGACAATGGCAAATGCAGGCTGTGGGGGGGCAGGAGGTGGGAGACAGCAGCTGAGGCAAGCAGGACGTCAGACTTTCGGGCCGGGCTTGCATCTGGAGACCTGACAGGGAGGAGGCAGAAGCCTGAAGACGTGTTTCCCCACTCTGACTCAGGACCCAGGATTCTTCCACTCTGCCCACATCCACCACCCAGGGCACTGTCATAGGAACGCAGCCAAAGAAACAAGCACCCTGGCATCCCTTTTCTCCTGCCCCCTAATTTTCTAAGGCTCTTCATTGGCTGAATCTAGTCAGAAGCCAGAGGAGATGGAATCGCTGTAGTTCTAGTCCTCTTTCTGTGCAGGAGGCAATGAAGAAGCTGGAGGTGGGAATGCGAGGATGGGGTGGATCTAGAGAGGCAAAGAAACACGTTGAAGTCCCATCTCTACTAAAAAATACAAAAATTAGCCAGGCGTCAGGAGGCTTAGGCAGGAGAATCACCTGAACCCGGGAGGCGGAGGTTACAGTGAACCAAGATAGCGCCATTGCAATCCAGCCTGGGCCACGAGAGAGTGAAATCCCATCACAATAATTAGCTGCGCGTGGTGATGCACACCTGTAATCCCAGCTACTTGGGAGGCAGAGACAGGAGAATCGTTCAAACCTGGGAGGAGAAGGTTGCAGTGCCGAGATGGTGCCATTGCACTTCAGCCTGGGCGAACAGAGCAGACTCCCTCTCAAAAGCAAACAAACAAAAAACCAAAGAGCTGTCTGCACTTTTTTTTCCTGGTGACATTGCCCTAAGTCAGAGCCTAATTGCCCGATTTCCTTGTTAATGTAACAAGTCTTAGTCCCCACAGTGACTGAATGGGCACAATTTACCCAGCTCCCCACCCGATCCCTCTATCTTGTCTGGGTTTCTAGCCTGAGGTAGATTCACGGGCACTATTTGATGGTGTGTGTGTGAATGCATATGGACACGCATGAGTATTATTATACTCAGTCCCTATCAGAATATGCTTCCTTCGATCCCAGCTGTGGGTCTCAGCCCCGGGGGCCTCTGTGCCTCTAGCCTCACAGAGCTCGTCCACGGTGCCTTCCATGGGCTGGTTCCTTTGAATCCTGCCCTCATTCCCACTGTCTTCAGCCTCTGCTTTATTGAGATGAGTCCCACACCTCCCACACACTCCGCCCCACTCCTTGCTGGCTAACCACAAGTGCCTGGTACCCTCCAAAAAATCATGAGACTACTAAAAGGGGGAATCTTGAAAAGATGGGGCTGATCTCTGTAAGCTAAGGTTTTCAGAGGCTAAGTGGACTCCCCTGGGGCAGCAGGCAGAACTCCACTCCGTAATTGAATCTTCAATTGTCTAGTTTAAGTTTGCTGGGAAATTAGATGAAAAAACTCCCCAGGCTAAACACTCCTGGAGCCGAGGGCCGGAAAGTGGCAGGGAGAAGATCGCACAGTCTTGTCATCTACATAAAAGCCAAGGGCCTGCTGAGTTGGGGATTAGATCCATCAAATACCAGGTCAGGGTTTAAGGGTCAGCTGGTGGACTCGTGCTCAGGGAGAAGGAGGCTTATTTGAAAAGGAAGAAGGAGCCTAAGAGAGGGCTGTAGAAAACATTGAGAGAAGGTAATGCCGTGGCGGGGATGTGACGAGCAGAAGGGAGTCATTTTATAGAACAGGAAACAATCTGTTGCGGGGATTATTATACCTCCTGAGGAAGAAAAGGCAATTTAATTTTTTGGGAGAAGGCAATTGGAATGTAAACTGACAAGGATGCCATCTGAAAGAGCATTCATTCTGTGCTTCTCAAGACTCTGGAAATGCAGGGGACCCCCGTATCCTACCAGAAGCAAGCCCCAGGCGCACACACACGTACACGCAGTCCCTTTACTCTCAGTCCCTTTCTAGGTGGAAGGAAGGTGAAGGAGCAGCAGTGACGTCCTTACTGTGCCTGGTACAAGTGGGCGCCAGGCATGTTCATGCCCACCTAGCTGTTGCTGTCTGCTCTGTCACCTGCATCCATATCAGATGCATCTCTGGACTCCTTTTTTCATTCCCTCATTTATTCACTTGTCTGACAAATGTTTACGGAGCTCCTTGCTCTGTGCTGAGCATAGTGCTAGGCACTGAAGGAGATGAAAGAAAAATAAGGGTCAGGCGCAGTGGCCACACCTGTAATCCCAGCACTTTGGGACGCTGAAGCGGGTGGATCGCCTGAGGTCAGGAGTTCGAGACCAGTCTGGTCAACACAGTGAAACACTGTCTCTACTAAAAATACAAAAATTAGCTGGAGATGGTGGCGGGCCCCTGTAATCCCAGCTGCTCAGGAGGCTGAGGCAGAAGAATTGCTTGAACCCGGGAGGGGGAGGTTGCCATGAGCCGAGATCACATCATTGCCCTCCAGCCTGGACAACAGGAGTGAGACTCCATTCCAAAAAAAAAAAGTAAGAAAGAAAAAAAAGAAGTTTGGGTTTTCATCTCCAGAGAGCTGGTAGTCTAGTGGAGGAGCAAACCAATGAACACATTTCCAAGTCTCCGATGCAGGAAAGGACGGCGAGAGGGAACAGCTGGGTTTGGTGGTGTCAGGATTAGGGAGGGGTCGAGAAGGCTTCTCTTACAGGTGGAGGGCTGAGAAAAAGGAATAGGGACTGAGAGAAAGGCCCAAGGAGGAAGAGAATTAGAGGAGGTTTATTTCCCTAGTCCAGTAGGCAGAAGCTCAGCAAATATTTCTTGATCCATGCTCATTAAAAATTGAATACAAATATCATAAAGATTTGATAATTAGTCTTGTGAATCCTGTCACCAATACAGTTTTTCTCCTGAATTTATAGAGAAAGGTGGGATTTCTGTGTTCAGTTTTCCATGGATAAGGATAAGGGACCCTGGGTTCCCTTTGTGTCCCCACTCCCCTGGGGACAGTTCTTGGATAGCTGCTGAAGAGTGTATGGATCTGAGGAGCTGCTAACAGTGGAGTTGTGGGATGATCCCTGGGTGGGGAGTCCAAGTTTCCAAGCCCGGGTGACTGAGAAACTGGGGCTTTGAAGCATTCCTGGGTAAGAACCTGAGAGGCTGGTCCCGTTGGGCCTTGAGCGATCTCTTGGATGGGAGGCCTTTGCTTCTTTCTCCCTTGTCCAGCTTTATCCTCTGGTTTACTCAGCTTTGCCTCCTCTGCCTGGGAAGGCTGCTCCCCCTGGAACAGGGCTCAGTGCACCTCCCATTCCCAGTCCCTCCGCCCTGTCATAATCCACTTCCTGGATGTCTAACAAAATCCCTTCACCTAAGGCAGAACTGGCACGGCTCCAGCATCCACTTCTGTTAAGCTCAGAGGAGTCTGGACACAGCAGAAACAATAGCCTCTAAATGAAGTCCCCTTTTCTACTATATTCTCCCATTCTCCTCTCTGCAGGACTGGGCCCACTGGCCTTCCCACAGTCAATCACCACCAGCAGCCCTTTGACAGTCTACCATTCTGGAACCTGCTCTCCCAGCCACAGTCTTAAGATGACGAGCAACCTCCGGCAGAAAAAATGTGAAATTATAATATGCACACAGATCCCATCATGACGAGAGTGAGTGGAGATGATGCCCTATTTCCAAGCAGCCCAGAGTGCGTGTGTGCCAGACACGAGCGGACTGCCAGGGATAGCTGACACAGATCTGAGGATGTAGAAGGAGGCTCTTTAAAAAGCCAGAGCAACAGCAAGCATGTGAAAGGTCTGATTAATCCACCAAGGGCTTATCTATGCATCTACAAACAGCGATGTCTGTGTCTTGTTCCCCTCTGTGTTCCCTGGATACTTCCTGGCTCATGCAAGACATTCGGTATTTATTTGTTAGATGAACAATAAATATATGAATACTTACGCTCATTTGTCTCAAATTGCCTGAGGTTTTTACTACCCCAACCAGATATTTTGGAATCATAAACACCCAGGCATTGAATTTTTTTTTTTTTCTTGAGACTGAGTTTCACTACTGTCGCCCAGGCTGGAGTGCAATGGCGCAATCTTGGCTCACTGCAATCTCCACCTCCCGGATTCAAGGGATTCTCCTGCCTCAACCTCCTGAGTAGCTGGGATTACAGGCATGCCCCACCATGCCCAGCTAATTTTGAATTTTTAGTAGAGATGGTGTTTCACCATGTTGGTCAGGCCGGTCTCAAACTCCTGACCTCAGGTGATCTGCTCGCCTCAGCTTCCCAAAGTGCTGGGATGACGGGTTCAGGCATTGAATATTTAAATACATATGTAAACACCTGGAGTTCACCAGTTTCCTTGCGATTTGTCCCTTGGGAAACTGTGCACCACTAGGCAGGGATTGGAAGAAAATCTCTGGTGCTTGTTGATAATCAGAGAAAGATGGAATTGTGGAATACGTGTATGAGTGTGTGTAGCTGAGGACAGGAAAAATGAGAAAATGATTCTGTCATGGAAAAAATCTCAAGTCTTCAATATTTGTCTTTAAGAGGACTCCCCCGATCAGTTTCTGTGAGCAGGGCCCCATCCCTTGCTGCCAATATCAGTCTTCAGGAGTCTGCTGTGAGTTTAAATGGGCCCTCCAGTTCTCAGGAGGTTGCTGTACACTTTCCCAGGTCTGGGGCCCTCGCATATGACTGTCAGGGCCTTGTGAAGAATTTAATTCTGTTGTCACCTCACTGCAAGAAAGAATGTCCTAACTGTCCAGCAGATGCTGGTTGTCCCCACTCGGAGACAATGGTGGACTGGGTAATTCCGTAACTGGGGCTAGATCTGCTGCAGGACCGCTGTCTGGGCCCCACGGCTCAGTATTGGCCAAGGGAATAGGGGATTCTGCTTCTAAGTGAGGGCCAAAGATGCTGGAGAAGGCGGTAGGTACCAAGAACCATGGAACAGAGGTGCTCATGAGACAAAGAAGAGATTGTTCCCTGTGACCCCAGGGGGCTTGGAATGGGTCTGGGTGGCAGCTTAGATGTGACGAATGCCAGGCAAGCCTTTCAACTTCACAGATCTGACTTAGCTTTCCAGCTGATGCACATACAGGGGAAGCCAGGGCTGTGGCAGGAAATGGGACGTTCCCAGGGTGTGGCAACTACTGTGGTTGGGGGACAGAACTGTTCACAGTTAAGCTGCTTGAGAGAGCAGGGCTCACTGAGCCAGAAGGGCCGTGGCTACAGCCAGCCACATTGACATGTTGCTTCCCTTCCTAAATCTCAAACTTTCCGTCAACACGGATGTGAAGCTGTTTATATTTCCCAGCAAAAGACTGACCAGATTTTAAGATGAACAACAGATTGCAAACTTTCCTTCTCTTTGAGTGGTGATGGGGGCCGGAGGGGATAGAGACATTTGTTGAAACACATAGAGACACAGCCATGATGAATCAGTTTGTCTATGAAGTATTTGACCACACACATTAAATTAATTGGAACTTAGCAGTCAGCTCTAATATCTGTTTATATGCAAATGACAAAAGTCAGACCATTAAGCTTCTGTTTTTCTTACATTTTAATAGCAGGAAATAAAAATCCAACAATAATAGACAACAAATTCCTTGTTTCTTTTGTCTGGGTGGCAGGGGAATGGGGAATAAAAATATATCTTATACCTCATCAGTTAATAGATTGTAGTGGAATTACCAGGCCAGAGAATATCCTATTACGTGGAAAGAAACAGACTGGGTTTCTAGTTTATTACTAACTTTACTAACTTAGGGATCAACTTCACCGTTTGAGCTGATGCTTTCTTTTTCTTTCTCCTTTTTTAATGAAAACGAAAGTCCTTTGTGTACAGTCTCTCTGAACTCAGAACAATGTAATTGTTCTTAAGTCACAGGATTCCTTTGGGGACACACAGAGGGCACTTCTAAACCCATAATCCTGGGCTATAAAAAGGATCTGGGGCGACTGATCAAAGGTGAACTGCCCATTTACAACCTCTCTTTCAAGGTCCCTTTCCATCTCCCTGACAGTTTTATAGAAGTCCTTCTCTTTTGCTCCAACCCAGATCAAAGACTTGGATACCAGGGGTCTCCCCACCCCCTGCCTGGTATGGAAGGAAGAAACTACCCTCAGAATTAAAAACCCCAGTGCAGTGGGCTTACCTTCCTCCCTGGGGGGCAGGGGGTGAGACCTGGAGCCTCCCTTGTCCATAGGAACAGACCAAGACAAAGATGGGATAAACTCAGGGTGTCCCCTCTGTTCTGGCAGCAGAGGAGACAAGCTTGCTTTCTCTTCCTTCCAGCCTTCAAAAGAGAAACTGTGTGAAAGTTAATATCTACAAGTTGCTAGAATCATGTTTATTTATTTATATATATATATATTTTTTTTTTTTTGAGACAGTCTCGCTCTGTCCTCCAGGCTGGAGTGCAATGTCGCAACCTCAGCCTCCTGGGTTCAAGTGATTCTGCTGCCTCAGCCTCCCTAGTAGATGTGATTGCAGGCGCCCACCACCGTGCTTAGCTAATTTTTGTATTTTTAGTAGACATGGGATTTCACCATGTTGGCCAAGCTGGTCTTGGATGCCTGACCTCAGACGATCCACCCGCCTTGGCCTCCCAAAGTACTGGAATTACAGGTGTGAGCCACTGCACCCGGCACTACTTACCTCTTCTATTCACCATGGACTCAGCACACTGGTTAGTGCAGATCCTCCATGACAAGGGTGTTCATAGAGGTGAAACACACAACTTTCCCAAATCCTGGAATGTTCTCCTTTGAAGGGACTTGAAAGATTATCTAAGACTCTCCCACTATGGTATAGAAGAATCTTACAGAGAAGCAGGACAATCCCAGTTTATCCAGAGTCACCTACTCAAGGCACATCCTGAAGCCAGATGCCCTGACTCAGAAGGACCTCTGGGACCCCAAATGCTGCCTTAGGTCTCCACATACGATGTCCCACAAAGGAAATTCAGCTCCTAGAGTGTTTGGTCCCACTAGGCTGCTAGGGAACTCATTTGACTTTCTCTCTGCCACTTGTAGGAAATGTTACAAAATTGTGTTTGCATTGAAGCTTTTCTTTCCTCCAGACTTATTGTGTCATCATCTAGTAGGCTAATTGGTTGTTTTAACAGATGATATGGTTTGAACATGGATTGTGCCTGTTCCTTCCCTGTTCTTCTGCACACAGTCAAACGGGTCTTTTCGATTATTTATCACCAGCTTCCCTCAACCCTCGAAACGACAGCCTTCTCTATGCTTTTGATTTCCTCTGAGATTCGTAAGAGTCTGTGACATTCTTCTGTATACACCCTTGATTTTGTACCCCTCCTTCCATCTTTGTGTGTGTTCTCTTCAAATTGGCACGCATCTGCAGAAATGCTGTTTTCTTTGGATGTCTCCTCTTTTCTTCCTCATTAGGATCATTTGCAATTTTAGGTTCTGAATTTTATTTTTAGAGCCATCCTTTTTTAGCCATACTCCCTTTCAGAGGTTCTCACTATGAGATCATCTATTTTGAATTTTTGAAATCTGCTTTCCTCAAGTCTGTAAGTCTGGAGACACACATCCTGCTTTAATAGGATGGACACTATTCCAAGCTCTTATTATTTTCACATCACTCACAGTCCTTTGCTGGTCTTCTTGCTGTTACTTGTTTCTTTCAAGTGATGAAAATTTTAATCAGGCTACTTAAAACTTTACCAAATGCTTTGCTTTTTAAAGAAATAGGAGGCTTATAGGCTTCCACACAATGTATTTTTTTAAGTCAACATTCGTCATTGTATTTTGCCTCGATGCTAGTTTCCAAAGATGTCTACAACATCTCCCATCCAATGTTATCTTCTAAATATGTGACTTTGATATTTCTCCCCTCAAAATGTGGGATCTACACTCCTACCTCCTAAGGTGGGCAGGCCTGTGACTATGGCAGAAGCAATGCCATGTAACTTTCAGGGCTGGATCATGAGAAGTGATGCAGCTTCTATTTGGTTCTTTCTGGGGATGTTGGTTCTTAGAACCCAGCAGCAATGCTATGGGGAAGACCCCTTAAGTCGCATGAGAACTTACATGAAGAAGTCAAATGTAGGTGTTCTGGATGATGGCCCAAGCGAGATCCTAGCCAGTAGTCACAAGAAGAGTGAGACATATGAGCAAAAGGTGGCCACCCGATGATTCTAGCCCCCAGCCACACTTGGACTTCGTGTTTTTCCAGTTGAGGTCCCAGATATTGGGAAGCAAAGATAAGCCATCTCTGCTTTGGCCTGTCTGAATTCCTGATCCATAGAAACAATGAAAAATAATACAGTGATTTTTTTTTTCTTTTTTTTGAGACGGAGTCTTGCTCTGTCATCCAGGCTGGAGTGTAGTGGTGCAATCTCAGCTCACTGCAACCTCCGCCTCCAGGGTCCAAGAGATTCTCTTGCCTCAGCCTCCTGGGTACCTGGGACTACAAGCGCCCACCACCACGCCTGGATAATTTTTTGTATTTTTAGTAGAGCTAGGGTTTCACCATGTTAGCCGGGATGGTCTCGATCTTCTGACCTTGTGATCCGCCTGCCTCGGTCTCCCAAAGTGCTGGGATTACAGGTGTGAGCCACCACACCGGCCTACAGTAATTTTTTTAAGCTAATAAGTTTTTTGAGACGATTTGTAATGCAGCAATGGAAAATTCATGTAAAAATTAAAACCCATTAACTAAGAAACAAAAATTAAGACTCATTAAGAATACATCATCTATACCCTTCTTCTGATTGATCAATTAATTTACTCTCATTCCAAAACTCTATCCTGTAATTCAGTTCCAATTCCACCAAGTGGAAGTGCAACCATGACTGCATTGGTCCTAGGCATTGAACAGATACAGGACAAATTAGAATCACTTACTCTTGGCTATAAAAGCAATTAGATTATCTCTGCTTAGTATACTGTGTGAACTTTTAAAAGAGCAAAATTAAAACATCTCTCACATACTTCTCTAACTGATTAACATAATACAATTCTAGCAGACCCCCTACTGGAAAATGTTCCCTCGTATTCCAACTTCTTGAGTCAGAGAGCATTTAGTTGCAATGAACAGAACTCATTCAAGCTAAAAGGAGCAAAAAAGAACATTGATTAGAAATAGAGGGATCTGGTGGAGCCCCAAGACAGGAAATGAGGTCAGGCTTCACAGGAATTAATGCCAGAAACTGCAAAGCTGACGAGAGCCAGACTGGCTTGTCTCTGCAAATCTCTTTCTCTCTCTAAGGCACATGCCTCCCCTCTCTCTCTCTAAATCTCTCTTTCTCTCTGTGTCTCTCCAGAGAACAGTTTAGCATGTGGTATGCAGTTAAGGGCAGTCTCCAAGCCAGGATACTAAATGCCAGCCCCACGACTTAGTTATTGGTGACTCTGGGAGAGTTCCAAGTTCCTTAAGCTTCTGTTCTTCAGTTTCCTCATTTGTAAAGTGGGAATGAAGGTAACAACGGCACTCACCTCATAAGATTGTTGTGAGATTGAATCGATATGTGGAAAGTTCTTTAAACAGTGTCTGGCACATTGCAAGCGTTTGCTTTCATTATTATCTTTCTTTGCTCACTTAACCATGTTTGAACATGAGTGCCCTGATACTAGCTTTTTAATCTGTCTTAGTCTGTTTGTGCAGCTGTGACAAAATATCTTGGACTGGGTAATGTGTAAATAATAGAAATTTGTTTCTCACAGTTCTGGAGGCTGGAAAATTCAAGATCAAGTCAACAGATTTAGTGTCAGGTGAGGACTCGCTCTCTGCTTCCAAGATGAAGCCTTGTTGCATGGTGGATGGCAGTAAAAGCGATGAACTCTGTGTTCTCACGTGGAAGAAGAGATGGAGGGGCAAAAAGGGATTAGGGTACTCTCTTCAGTCTCTTTGATAAGAGCACTAATCCCATTCATGAGAGTAGAGTACTCATGACTTAATCACTTCCCAGAAGGCTCTACCTCTTAATACAGTCATGTTGGCCCACGCCTGTAATCCCAGCATTTTGGGAGGCCGAGGCGGGCGGATCACGAGGTCAGGAGATCGAGACCATCCTGGCCAACATGGTGACACCCTGTCTCTACTAAAAATACAAAAAAATTAGCTGGGCGTGGTGGCTCACGCCTGTAGTCCCAGCTACTCGAGAGGCTGAGGCAGGAGAATTGCTTGAACCCGGGAGGCGGAGGTTGCAGTGAGCCAAGGTCGCGCCACTGCACTCCAGCCTGTGCCTGGTGACGGAGTGAGACTTTGTCTCAAAAAAAAAAAAAAAAAAAAAATGCAGTCATGTTGGGTATTAGGTCTCAACATTTGGGTTTTGGAGGTATTCATGCATTCAAACCATAGCAATAACCAACCCATAGTTCAAGTGCTTAATAGAAATCTAAGTTTCTGAGACCCAATTTCACATTCCTAGGGCAGAGTGGGTCTGATTGGACCAGCTGGAGTCACATGCCTACTCATGATCTCAGCTGTGCAGCGGGTAAGAGAGTGAGAGCTGAGGGGACTCAGCAGCGAGACAGGGAGTTGATTCTCTGAGAAGGGGATGTGGGCTGGTCTGGGAAGAGGGCTTGCACGCCACTACTCCCGCCTACATTTTCACATGTGGCAGCCCTGCTACTTCGAACCTCAGCTTTAGCTCCCTGCTAAGCAGAAACT
This sequence comes from Plecturocebus donacophilus, assembly GCA_004027715.1. Lineage (NCBI taxonomy): Eukaryota > Metazoa > Chordata > Mammalia > Primates > Pitheciidae > Plecturocebus > Plecturocebus donacophilus. Next base: position 61,068 of record PVKP010006660.1, on the reverse strand, counting down.
CTTCCTATTATTGTCTGACCCGAATGGCATAAAGAAGGTGTCTTCCTTTAGCCAATGAGCACGCCTCTCTCTTCAGGTAACTAGTTTCCTCTTTTTGCTCACCATGGAGGGCTCCAGTCCCTCTGAGATGCCAAAACGCAAGTATCTCTTTATACTAGAAGATGACTTTTACAAATCCTCACCTAGATTCTCTCCTCGGAAGTCAGCAAATTGTCCCTCTCACAGGGAAGACAAAAGAAAGGATCACTTCAGATCCCTCCCATTTGGTATTGTGCTTTTTAAATAAAAAAAAATTTTTTTTGAGATAGAGTCTTGCTCTGTCGTGCAGGCTGGAGTGCAGTGGTGCAATCTCAGCTCACCGCAAACTCTGCCTTCCAGGTTCAAGCAATTCTGCCTCAACCTCCCAAGTAGCTGGGATTACAGGCATGGGCCTCCATGCCCAGCTAGGTATTGTGCACTTAGGCTACTGATTTTACACATGGTGACTCTTTTTTGAGACGGAGTCTCACTCTGTTGTCCAGGCTGGAGTGCAATGGCATGATCTTAGCTCACTGCAACCTCTGCGTCCCGGGTTCAAGAGATTCTCCTGCCTCAGCTTCCTGGGTAGCTGGGATTACAGGCACGCACCACCATGCCTGGCTAATTTTTTAGTATTTTTAGTAGAAACAGGGTTTCACCATGTTGTTCAGGCTGGTCTCAAACTTCTAACCCTGTGATCCGCCCACCTTGGCCTCCCAAAGTGCTGGGATTACAGGCATGAGCCACCGCACTCTGCCTTACATGCGATGACTGTTAACTTGTTGAGTCTTCCACTGGCAATAGGAACAACACTTAAAGTTATGATTTCACTACACAGAAAAAGAAAATTAAGCAGAATGTTGAACAGAATGTGAATTGGGTAATCAAAAGGATAATGGGGTTTAAGGGAATACAGCTCCTTTCATTTCTATATATTATTCCAATCGCTATTCGATGTGGTCATTTGGGGTAAAATGCTCTGAAACAGCATATTTCAAACCCTATTCTTCAGAAATACTTGAATGTCATGGACAAATCGATAGCTCTTTAAATCACAGAGCAGGACTAATTAGTGGTCCTTCCTGGAGGAGGAGACGGCTGTATCTGCCTCCAATGGCGGTACTAGCCCAGCCCTCAAACTGCCATGAGCTGACCTTTTCCTTGGGCTTGTTATTGTCTTACTGGTGATTCTTTTTGTAAAGTCTCAGAAACCTTAGTTTGCAATTGCCAGTGTGCTTGTTGTTTTAGGGTGTCACCATTAGACTGAGTGTCTCAGCAAGGCTATTAAGCGTTGCATATTCCTAAGAGGTTCTTTTCAGAGAAACAAGAGGTTATTTTAGGGGGAAATGACCCATGGCTGAGTATTAGCTCTGTTAAATGACAGATAAGAAAGGAGGTATAATGTTCCCATCAAGTAGAAATGAGAAGATTGCTCACAACTTACGGTCCATGCTTCCTATATCCAATGCCCTCATTTCCTTTCCTCTGATTCCTCCTTTAATGAATTGATTGCTTCCCCCATTTTTCTTCGTGGAAATTGCTCTCTATGCAAGGTTATCAGATTTATTTGCAGTTTGAGCCAAAGAAGCAACCTCTCTCACTCCATCCACTTCAACTAGAAATAGACTGGACTATCTTAATCCAATCTAATAGAAGCTTAAGAGGAAACAAGTGTGGCCTGTTATTAAATTATTGCTAAATAATTTAGAGACTATAAACGTCAGAAAAAATACACACATGTGTTCTAAGGCATGTGGAGACAATTAACACAATTTACTTTAATACTGAGTATAGACTTACTTATTCTCAACTCAGAGGCCCACAAGAAGTATTACATTTTTTGCTGAACTTCGCTGAACAATCCTTCCAAAGGGGCCACTCAACTCCTATTTAGCCCATTACTCTGTTTTAATTTTTTGCATAGCACTTACTACTCTTTTTTTTTTTTTTTTTTTTTGAGACAAAGTCTTGCTCTGTCACACAAGCTGGAGAGCAGTGGCACGATCTCAACTCACTACAACCTCCGCCTCCCGGGTTCAAGTAATTCTCTTGCCTCAGCCTCCTGAGCAGCTAGGACTACAGGCGTGTGCCACCACCCCCAGCTGATTTTTGTATTTTTAATAGAAGCAGGGTTTCACCATGATGGTCAGGCTGGCCTAGAACTCCTGACCTTGTGATCCACCTGCCTCAGCCTCCCAAAGTGCTGGGATTACAGGCGTGAGCCACCGCACCCAGCCCCTTTTTTTCTGAGAAAGAGTTTCACTCTGTCATCCAGGCTGGAGTGCAGTGGCGTGATCTCGGCTCGCTGCAACCTCCACCTTCTGCATTCAAGCAATTCTCTTGCCTCGGCCTCCCAAGTAGCTAGGACTTCAGGTGTGCAGCACCACACCCGGCTAATTTTTGTATTTTTAGTAGAGACAGGGTTTCACCATATTGGCCAGGCTGGTCTCGAACTCCTGACCTCATGATCCGCCCACCTCGGCTTCCCAAAGTGCTGGGATTATAGGCGTGAGCCACTGCCCCCAGCCACTCTGATATTTTTGTAGTTCGTGTTTCTAGTTTGCTTTTTACTTATTGTTTATACTCTCTACTAGAATGTAGTCCTTTTCCATCTCTCTCTCACCACTGTATTCTCAACAGCTAGAACAAGATCTAGTATATACTAGGCGCTCAGTAAATACTTGTTGCATTAATGCACCGCCAAATGCTGGGCCTCCTAGCTTCACCACCAGCTCCTAAAGAGAGTATCTTCTGTCTTCCTTATCCTCTTTAGAGTGGAGCCCAGTTGGCTTGCCATAATCCGTGTCTGGGGCTGTTCTAGCTATAGCAGCATTTTAAGCTGTTGCCGCTGCTGTCAGTCTGAAGGTAGCCAGCTGGGCAATCAATTTGCTGGGGAAAGGGGAGGTAACCTCTGGGAGACATTGTGTTTTCAAAGGCCATTTTGGTCTTTCAGCAAACCCTGAAAGAGTCAAGTTTTGCTACAGACTTGTTGTCTCATTAAAAACGAGCCAGGCATGTAGGGTGCAAATCCATGCATCAGCCCCATGTGCTCTGAACTCCAGGGAGCAACCAGGAACCAGGCCTGGTATGTGGTGAGCGATTACAGCTACAATTCTAGCAGCAGAGCATATAAAACCAAACCAGATCACCTCAAAATCTCCATATTCCTAACATCCAGCTTTGAAATGTAAGTCATTTAGTCATCTGTGACTTCTTCAGTCCCCTTCCAATCTGCATCTCATTCAAAGCACCCCAAGTCCTCTCGTGCCAGCTGTTGCACTGCCCCTCGCAAGCAACTACAAGTTCCTGCTGCAGCTCAGATCCTTGTTTATGTTGATCACAGTTCATAGAATATTAGTTTCCTGGGGGCGGAGACCATGTCTTATAATTTTATTTCCCTTCCCCAGTACAGTGACTTTCATAGAATAGAAATTAAAAATATATATAATCTGCCTAACTTTTATGTCTTCCTAAGCAACAATGTTCATCTGGAGAAAGACTAGGGATCACACATAAATATAAAACATAATGGAGCGAGCTGGGTGGGGGGGCTCATGCTCGTAATCCCAACAGTTTGGGAGGACGAGGTGGGTGGATCACAAGGTCTGGAAATCAAGACCATCCTGGCCAACATGGTGAAACCATGTCTCTACTAAAATACAAAACATTAGCCAGGCGTGGTGGCATGCACAAATAGTCCCAGCTACTCAGGAGGCTGAGGCAGGGGAATTACTTGAACCGGGAGGTGGAGGTTGCAGTGAGCAGAGATCGTGCCACTGCACTCCAGCCTGGGCAACAGAGCAAGACTCTGTCTCAGAAAAAAAAAAAAGAAAAGAAAACATAATGGAGCTATTTGAGAGAGAGTAAAGCAGTGTAATTGTGTCTTTATTTCCTGTTTGTTTGGCATCTCCCATACCAAAAGTCGAGACTGGGGGCCCCACTTCATGGTTTCCTCCACAGCTCAGAGAAGATCCCTGTTTTTCTGGTGGTGTCCAGGCCATGAAGGTCACTGCTCTATGGAAGATGAAAGACACAACACAAAACAGAGGTGGGAGCCTCTCCCTTTTGCTCCAGTGGGCACTGGGAGCAGGAAAAGAGATAGAAACAGGGGAAGGAAACAGACCTGAGATTTTTTTGCCCCCCAGCTCCACCCCCAAGCTTCAAATCCAAGACTGTGGATTAGGATTAGGGGGTTGTTAGATAGCTTTGGGGGAAAGCCAAAAGCAAAGATCTTTTTTGTTTAACATGCCTTCCATTCCATGGTGGCATTTGTGAGATCAGCTTACAGGGACCCACCCCTAAGAGGACGGTAGTCACATCAAGAGTGAAAAATGGTCACATAGGGTGGTGGGGCCGGGAGAGGCCTGGAGTTCAGTGCACATGAGGCTGATGGATGGATTTACACCCTACATGCCTAACTGGTTTTTTCTGGGGGGGCGGAGGGGTTGTTTGTTTGTTTGTTTGTTTGTTTTTTTGAGACAGAGTCTCACTCTGTTGCCAGCCTGGCATGCAGTGGCACGATCTCAGCTCACTACAACCTCCGACTCCCAGGTTCAAGCAATTCTCCTGCCTCAGCCTCCCGAGTAGCTGGGCTTACAAGCACAAGCCACCATGCCTTGCTACTTTTCATATTTCTAGTAAAGATGGGGTTTCACCATGTTGGTCAGGCTGGTCTCAAACTCCTGACCTCGTGATCTGCCCGCCTCAGCCTCCCAAAGTGCTGGGATTACAGGCGTGAGCCACTGCACTCAGCCGCCTGACTGGTTTTTAATGAGACAACAAGTCTGTAGCAAAACTTGACTCTTTCAGGGTTTGCCGAAAAGACAGAAATGGCTTTTGAAAATGGAATGTCTCCCAGAGGTTAAATCCCCTTTTTCCAGTAATCACCTAGCTAGCTACCTTCATCATTGACAGCAGCAGCAGGCAAAACCTCCCCTCTCCCTAACTTGGCCTCTAGTCCCATTTTTCTACCACTGCATGTGTTAGAAGGGGATGGGTCCTTTCTCCAGATCTTCAGTCATCATTATCTGGAAGGCCAGGTCTTTGCGCATACCCACCTTGGAATCCTTGAGCTATTTCCCCTTATGTTTGATGAACAAGTGAATGCATGAAAGGATTCATGCCACCCTGGGCAACATGATGAAACCCCATCTCTACCAAAAATTCACAAAAAATAGCCTGGTGTGGTGGCACACTCATGTGGTTGCAGCTACTTGGGGAGCTGAGGTGGGAAGATAGCTTGAGCCTGGGAGGCAGAGATTGCAGTGAGATCACACCACTGTGCTCCAGCCTAGGTGACAAAGTAAGAGCCTGTCTGAAAGAAGGAAAGGAAGAAAAGAAGGAAGGACAGAAGGAAGGAAGGAAGGAAGGAGGGAGGGAGGGAGGGAGGGAGGAAGAAAAAGAAAAAAGAAAGGATGCAGGAGTGAGCCTAGGCAGAGATGGTAGCCTATAGTTCTTAGAGGAAAAGAAATCCCTATGAGCTTGATATGACTGGGGAAAGGGCGAGAGGCATAGTAATCTGCCGTAAAAGAGATCTGTTGGCCTAAGAAAAGAGATCTGCTAGCCTAAGAAACAGATCTGGGGAAGCCCTAGAGGACTCTGGGGTAGCCTGTGATCCTGTATGACTGTGAGAGCTCCAGGGTAGCCCAGAATTACTCCTGATCAAGAGAAGTCCCAAGAATTTGGAGTGGTTTCAGGGCAAATCAAGTTACTTCAAAGTGCTCGGCTTCCACTTACCCGATAAAAACCTCAGAGCATTGTGTGACTGAGAGGAGGGTCAGGAGAGGAGGGGAGAAACAGCACACCTAGAACAGTCGTTTCAGAGAGGGAGACTAGCGGTGTATGAATATTGCTTGGGAGGAGAGAAAGGTATCTGAGAATGAACAGGGGAGAGTGGCTAGAGTGGAGAGGGCTGGGACCTGGAGAGGCAGGAGGGGATGGTGGAGGGTTGGGACTAAAAAGGGACATACCCAAAGTGGGGAGGGAGACGGCAAATGCCAAAGGAATACCCAAGCCTCTGCAAAAACACAGACATGAAGAACCAAAAGATGGCCAGGTGTGGTGGCTCATGCCTGTCATCCCAGCACTGTGCGGGGCAAAGGCAGAAGGATCACTTGAGTCTAGGAGTACAAGACTAGCCTGGGCAACACAGTGAGACCCCATCTCTACAAAAAAATTTAAAAATTAGCCAGCGGTGGTGGCGCATGCCTGTAGTACCAGCTACTTGGGAGTCTGAGGTGGGAGAATCTCTTGATCAGGGAGGTCAAGGCTGCAGTGAGCTGTAATTACCCCACTGCACTCCAGCCTGGGTGACATAGCAAAAGGCTGTCTCAAGAACAAACCAAAAACCACCCAGAAGGCCTTACATTTCCAAAACTATTCCCTACCCCACTCCATCTGTCTTTTTAACAAGAAAATGGAGGCTTTGAGAGTTTCAGCCAGTAGTCCAGCATCACACAAGCCGTGGAGACAAGTCAGGGTCAAGACCAGGACCACTGGCTCCTGGTGTGGTGCCCCTTGAGTCTTGTGCAGCACCTCTGGACCCCCCAAAAAAGAGATGGCTTCACTGAGAAAGCTGAGGAAGTAGGCCGAGTAAAGAAGGTCAAGTAAAGCAGGCCGAGTAAGAGGCTGAGCATGGTGGCTCACACCTGTAATCCCAGCACTTTGGGAGGCCGAGGCAAGTGGATCACCTGAGATCAGGAGTTCGAGACCAGCCTGGCCAATATGGTGAGACCCTGTCTCTACTAAAAATACAAAAGTTGGCCAGGCATGGTGGCATGTGCCTGTAATTCTAGCTACTAGAGGGGCTGAGGCAGGAGAATCCCTTGAACCTGGGAGGCGGAGGTTGCAGTGAGCTGAGATTGTGCCCTTGCACTCCAGCCTGGGTGACAGAGTGAGACTCCATCTCAGATAAAAGAAGAAGGATGAGAATGTCAGGAAACCCATGCAACTTTGCCCCCTAGGAATTCACATTCAGTGAATAATGTTCAATCCTAATAAAGCTCCTGTTTGGGAGAAACTGGCAAACCATGAAGCTCTTCTTGATTAGAAGAGAATGACTGATGAAAAAAATTAATAGAGGCCTATGCCTTTCCCCATTTATGAGCTCAGAGCATCCATGAAAATCAAGAGTAGCTCTTCCAAAGTGCGAGCAGAACTTCCTGAGCCTTCTCCTCACCACCCAACCCCTGACAAAAAGAGAGAGACCCAGTCTCCTCAACAGGACTCCGCGGGCAGGGTGAATGCGTGGTTAATGAAGGGTAGATTCATTATGGGTTTAGACTGTACTGCTTCTGAGTGGGAGAAAGTGTTTGCCTTTGGAACACGTGCTTTCTTTAATCAATCAAATGAAGAAAGCCCTGAGCCTGATAGGAAAACTCACAGAAGAGGCTCCTATTGTCTGGGACCACAGGTCTAGAAGCCCTTCTCTGGGGCCCCATGAGACAAGGTGGAACAAATATTAACGCTCATTTCCATGCCATTTGGGTGTTACTGGGCCTTCATGACTCAAGAAAGATCCAAGAAGAGAGTGCTCTTTATGAGTTTTCAGACTCAAAAGTTAGAGAGTGCACTGACCAATCTCAGAGCAGGGGAGTCTGGTTAGGAGCGGGTGGAGGTGCTTCCGGAGGATGCTCACTGCTGTGTTGTTACCTGTGGCCGGGAAGTTGAAAGTCACCCAGAGTGTGTCACAGGGAGAGTGAAGCGGGGAAACCTGGCCAAACGACACACAGCAATGTGGACGGATCACAAAGGCAGAGTGCCGGGTGGAAGGAGGGAGGGAAAGAGTACACTATGTGATACAACACTATTTAGGTAAAACAAAAACACACGAAAATACCACCATATGGTTTGCAAGAAATATACAAAAAGATACACAGTAAATCCACGATTGCCTATGGGGGGGAGGGAGAATGGGAGGGGTGCATGGAGGAATAAGAACATGAATGATGAACACAAAAGCAGGCCCTGCACAGACCAAAGAGGACAGCATGCCTTTGTACTTGAGGTCCAAACATGGAGGAGTGGGCCCTCCTTAGAGATCTAAGTCTGTGCTTGTGAGATTCAGGAAAAATTCTAAGTAGATGACTGCTCCAGGTTCTGCTGCTACTCTGAAATCACCCTGATCCTTCAGGAAAGACATCCGCATGTGCCTGATGTGTGAGCTTATGGAGCCAGAAGAGTCAGTGGGTCCAGAAAAGAGGGCTCGCTCCTCCTCAGTGACCGCTGAGATGTCATCCTACCTGGGGGCCTTTGGCTCAGAATTTCAGGTGTTGTGAGGGGTATGGGAAGGTGGTCTACACTGAGATGGCCGTGGTAGAAAGATGCGCTACTGTCTACAAGAGAGGACACCCGGCCAAGACACTGATGGACCCTCTGATGTCTCAGAAACAATTGTTATCTTCAAGAAGCGGGCAGCGGGCAGCAGCCCCCAGCAAGCTCTTGGGGTGTATGTTATCAATGTGCAGATAAGTAAACTGAGGCTTAGAAAGGTTAGGCAGTTTGTCCAATGCCACACAACTACCTGAGTGGCTGGGGCAGGATGTAAACTAGGTGTGTGTGGCTCTAAAACCTGAACTCTGTTTGTTTGTTTGTTTGAGATGGAGTTTCTCCCTGTCGCCCAGGCTAGAGTGCAATGGCGCAATCTCAGCTCACTGCAACTTCTGCCCCTGGGTTCAAGCGATTCTCCTGCCTCGGCCTCCTGATGAGCTGGGACTACAGGCACCCGCCATCATGCCCTGCTAATTTTTTTTTTTTTTTGTATTTAGTAGAGACAGGGTTTCACCATGTTGGTCAGGCTGGTCTCAAACTCCTGACCTCAGATGATCCACCCGCCTCAGCCTCCCAAAGTGCTGGGATTACAGGCACAAGCCACTGCGCCCGGCCAAAGCTGAGCCCTTACCTGTTATTTTATAACGGGTCCAGAATGTCTTGGTGCCGCACATGCACGTGCACACTGTCACACGCACACTTACAGGAGTATGTTGTAAAAGGTACATGTTGTGAAATGAATTCCTACTCTTGGGACTTCCATCCTGCTCTTGAAGCACTGTGGGGAGGGGTTCTCACGGGCAGAGCAGGGCGGCTGGGAAGGCCTCCGAGTTCCCTGTGCGAAACCAACTGAAAGTGACAAGAAGGAGACAGATTCGGGGAGAAGCAGGGTAGGGAGAAAGGGAGGAGATTCTCAGTGTGTAACATGGCTTCAGAAATAGCAACTGAAGACAAACCTGGAAAAACGCATTGAAGCGGGCATGTCCTTGAGTGCAATTCCATCTGAGGCCGAAAAGATGGAAAGAAATGAAGGTCATCCGAAGAGTCCTGACGAACTCACTCTTAGCCCTCATGCACCTCTCATGGCAGGTGACAATGCTAGAAGGGTAGGGTCTGAGGGGACACCCAGAGGCTGTCTCAGCCAATACCTTGGAGGGGAGTGGAGACGACAGTGACTTGTTCCAGGCCACACAAGGACAAGAACGGAGGCCTCTGGCTCCTAGGTCAGTGCTGGCCGACCTGCGCCACAGTGCTGTCCTCCTACATCAGCTCGGACGGACACCACCCTCTGCCCACCCGGCCGGCCCTGTTCCTTCTGCTCCTTCTCCTTCCAGCATTTTTATTCTTTCCAGGAGATGTTTCTTCTCAGGAGTAGGATAAGAGCCGGAGAGGCCAGATGCTGCCTCTCGGGACTAGAGGGCAGGTGCCCAGAGGGGAACTCCTGGACAGACGGGCGGTTTGGCCGTGGCTGACCTCTCTGCTAGCCTTCTTTCCAGCCTCTTTTTTATGTATCCCTGTCCAACCCGTTTTTTTGAGACGGAGTTTCACTGTTGTTGCCCAGGCTGGAGTGCAATGGCGTGATCTCAGCTCAGGAGGCCTCCGCCTCCTGGGTTGATTCTCCTGCCCCAGCCTCCAGAGTAGCTGGGATTACAGGCGCCTGCCACCACGCCCAGCTAATTTTTTGTATTTTTAAGAGAGATGGGGTTTCACTATATTGGCCAGGCTGGTCTCAAACACCTGACCCAGGTGATCCACCAGCCTCGGCCTCCCAAAGTGCTGGGATTACAGGCATGAGCCACCGTGCCTGGCTCCCTGTCCAACTTCTAGGGCCTCCCATTCTTTCATTTTAAACCTTAGGTGGGGAACTGTGGCCTTAATTTTTTAAATTCTGGTGAGTTTCTTCTTCCGGGAGAGACGCAGACCCTGATGTAACCACAGCGGGGTCTCCCTCAGCAGGAGGATCAGAGTCTGTCCCAACAGATTTCCTTCTTTCCACTGAAGCAAGAGCCATTCCCGGCACACAAAAGACACAGAGACTCCTGTCTCCTTGGGGATTTAATTACTGACATTAGTTAATACCCTCTTCAGTAGCCGCATCTCTGCGTCACTGCTGCTGAAGAAGAGGGACGTGGAATTTCAACTCTTATCCAGGCTGGGTGGGAGACATCCCCCACCAGGCACACAGAGTGGGTAGGATACGTGGCCACCTATACAGTTTCAGAGGCTCGGAGTCCCCGAACAGTCACCATTCACTAGCAGGTCCCTGAAGTCCACCATCTGAGGTTTGTTTTTTGTTTTTTGTTTTTTTCCCTAGTCTTGCTCTGTCGCCCAGGCTGGAGTACAGAGGCACATCTCTGCTCACCACAACCTCCGCCTCCTGGGTTCAAGCGATTCTCCTGCCTCAGCCCTTGAGTAGCTGGGATTACAGGTGTGCACCACCATGCCCAGCTAACTTTTGTATTTTCAATAGAGACGAGGTTTCACTGTGTTGGTCAGGCTGGTCTCGAACTCCTGAACTTGTGACCTGCCCACCTCAGCTTCCCAAAGTGCTGGGATTACAGGTGTGAGACACTGCACCCGGCCACCATCTGAGTTTTATTTCTTTAGCTTTGCAGGTTATTGGACCTTTAAAATTCAAATATTCCTGGAAGGGATGATAGTGATGACCATCCACTTGCAACTTCGTATACTTTATTTTCAGATCACACTCCAGAAGCCTTTTATAGCGGGTCGGGGGTAGGCGGGAGAAAATCATCGGATGACTGACAAGAGAAAGAAGGGAAGCAAGAGTCTATAAATTAGAAGGGGAGCACCCATGAAGAGCTGGGGGCTCAGAGGGCGAGCTCGGCCGGCCTTGCCAGCTGGCCTGGAGCAGTGGGTCTCAGTGCGGCTCCAGGAACAGCAGCACCAGCATGGCCTGGGATCCTGTGAGCCACGATGCCAGCCCCAAGATGTATTTCTTAAGCCAATTCATTTCCTGGTTAACCCCCACCCCCAACTCCCACCTGCCATGCTTGGGCCCAGGTAACCCTTGTGGCAGAGACAAGAAGGAGATCCAGAGACAGAGACTCTGATGGTGAAGCCTGAAGGAGTCCTCTGCAAGCTGGACATTTCCTTACCTTGCTCTATTTTACAGCACTTGTCAGCATCTGAAATACCATCTGTTTTTTCCGTTTCCTTCCACTAAAATGTGAGCTCCGTGAGGGCACTGTGTTAGTTCAGTCTCACACTGCTGTAAAAGGAATACCTGAGGCTGGGGAATTCATAAGAAAAGAGGTTAGCCGGGTGTCGGTGGCTCATGCCTATAATCCCAGCACTTTGGGAGGCCGAGGCACCTGTATCACTTGAGTTCAGGAGTTCGAGACCAGCCTGGCCAACATGGTGAAAGCCTGTCTCTATCAAAAATACAAAAATTTGCCAGGCATGGTGGCACATGCCTATAGTCCCAGCTGTTCAGGAGGCTGAGGCAGGAGAATTTCTTGAACCCAGGAAGTGGAGGTTGCAGTGAGTCAAGATTGCGCTACTGCACTGCATCCTGAGTGACAGAGCGAGACTCCATCTCAAATTTCAAAAAAGAGGTTTAATTGGCTTATGGTCCTATAGGCTGTACAGGGAGCATGGTGCTGACATCGGTGTCTGGTGAGGGCCTCAGGAAGCTTTTAATTGCAGCAGAAGGTGAAGGGGGAGCGGGGTGTCACGTGGTAAGAGTGGAAGCAAGGCAGGGCGGGGAGGTGCCACACGTTTTCAAACAGTCAGATCTCATGTGAACTCACTCACTGCCACTAGGACAGCACCCAGCCATTCATGAGGCTCCACCCGAAAGACCCAAACACCTCCCACCGGGCCCCGCCTCCAACATTGGGGATTGCATTTCAACATGAGATTTGGAGGGGACAATCATCCAAACTGTATCAGCCGTTATCTACTGCTCTGTCTCCATTATTTACTAGCCAGTCCCCAAGGGTTTAGGACAGTGCTGGCACGTAGTAAGCACTCAGTAAGTATAACTTTTTAAAAAATGAATGAATCTTAAAGTCATTCCAATCTTCAACTTTGCTCTTGTCTATCAACATTTGTGTTAATATAAAAATGACTTTTCTCCAAATGGTAAAGTAAAAAGCAATGTCTCGTGTCGTCCGCAGAGCTGGGGTTTCAGGTGCCTGCATGCATCACAGCTCCAGGCTCCACCACAGAGCAAAGCTTCCCTAGGATCAGGCAGCAAGGATGAAAGAGGATGGGGCTGTGAGGGTCAGGGCCCCTTTGTGAAGGGAAAGTCTGTTTACAGAGGCTCATGTCTCTGTTCAGCCGGGTTGGTGTTTCTGGAAGGTGGAAGTACAGGAAAAGTTATAACCAAGTGTTAAGACAATGTCAACAAACTTGTCTACCCAGTGCCTGGCGCTATCAAAATCTCCATTTCAATCTGAATGCCAGTGAAATTTTGATGAACGAGATACTCAGGGAGCATTCCTTGCGAGCCAGCACTCTCCTTGACCTCAGGAACAGAGCCTTAGGCCCTTTGTTCTCCTGGTACTGGGCACAGTATGTACCCAGAAAGCCCTAAATGAATGCCTGATGAGTGAAAAATATTCATTTCAATTGATTTTTTCTGGATATTAAATTATATTTTAGGCCTTGTCGCTAAAAGTCATTCTAAGAAGCATTCAGTAACATTTTTACATTAGCAAGTAAAGAGTACTGAACTTCCTTGCATCTTCTCATGGGAATACAAAATCATGCAAATGGCCATTTGCAAGTACCCTGACTATGTCTGACCATGTGTCATTGTGGGAGACTGTGGGTAGGAGGCAAAAGGGCTATGAGATTGAATTTATTTTAATCCCAATAAATCATAGGCCATTAAAAGTACCTCTGGATACCTTTTTCCATAGCCTAATTTGACAAATGGAGAAACCAAGTCCCATACACAGGAAAGGGCTTCCCCAGGGCATTCAGTATGTGAAAGGCATCATCAGAACTAGAACCCTGGTCTCTTGACCCCCAAGTTCAACACTCCTTCCATTTTGTAGAATCATCTCTATCTCCTAAGAGTAAAAAGCAGAGAGAAATTCAGATGAATTCATGTTTAAATTCTATATTAAGGTAAAGAGATACCAATTTGTCTATAAGGATATGTTTATTGAGATTCTACTTTATATGGTACTTAGTACTATCTTTGCTAGTACAGAGTAATAAGGTTAAGCATATACAAAATTGTTTCTATCCATTGCATGATGCTATCATTAATAATAGTAAGTTTCCAATAGTAAATCCCTGCTTGTATAAGCATTGTATGCTTTACAGGTATTACCGCAAGTAATTCTCACAACAGCCTGATAAAATATATTTCTGTATTAAGCCTCTCTGGGTTGCTCATGACAGAAACCCAACTCAAACAAGCTTAAGAAAAAAGGAATTACTGGTGCACATAAATGAAAATATCAGGAGTTGTCTAGCTTCAGACTAAGCTGGACAACTTAATTCCAACAATGTCAGAAATCTTTCTCTCTCCCTTCATTTCCGCTATGTTAGCTGCACTCTCCAGTATGTTCTCGCCATGTAATGGGAAAGATGACCCCCAGTAACTCTTGCTTTCATGAGCTTTACATCTTATGATTTTAGAAGGAGACAGCCCTATTTTGAGCCAACATCCACATTTGCCCTCCTCGAGAATCTTGATTGAGCCTCTTTGGGTCATGTGAGCGTGTCCTCATCAATAATATGTCTAGGAGAATGGGATATTTTGATTAGCTACTTCATAGTGTGGGGTGGAGAGTTTCTTTTATCAGTGGAATGAAAGAGGGGCAATTGATAATCCCATTTTACACAGGATGAAATTGAGATTCAGAGAAATCAAAGACTGTACAGTAATTGCCTAAGGCCATAGGCCCTATTAAGGGCAAAGCTGGGACATTGACTATTTGTCTCCAAAGCCTATTTTTAAAACTTTTTCTGTTTTTGTTATCATTGAGCAGGGGAAGGACTAATTCACATTACTTAAAATTCACTATTTTAACGTGTATAATCCAGTGAAAAACCTGTTTAATCACAAGGCCAAGTGTTTTCAACTTCGGTGTGATCCGCGTTCACTTGTGAAGTATGTGGCAATGTGTTGCTATTAATAGCTGAATTACCAAAGTTACTAGAATGATTTACTTCAAAAAATGGAAATCAGAATTAACAAAAGATTACCCTGTTAGTAATGCCCCCCGCCATTTCCTTGTACTCTGATGTGCCCTCTGATAGCCAGCACAGCTCCTGCTGAGAGGGTGTCGGCACCCACTGTGAGTGGTTCCAAGGTGGAGCACGTGCTGCAGCTTGCCATAAAGCTGTCGCCATCACAAGACAGAATGGGTGACCACCCCACGAAGGACACAGAGGGTTCCAGGAAACTATTTAGAAATGACAAATCAGTTCAACAACATTTCAGATTCTAAGAAAAAAATTAAATCAATATACCATTTCTGGCCGGGCGCGGTAGCTCACACCTATAATTCTAGCACTCTGGGAGGCTGAGGTCGGTGGATCACAAGGTCAAGAGATCAAAACCATCCTGGTCAACATGGTGAAACCCCATCTCTACTAAAAATACAAAAAAACTTAGCTGGGCATGGTGGTGCACGCCTGTAGTCCCAGCTACTTGGGAGGCTGAGGCAGGAGAATTGCTTGAACCCAGGAGGCGGAGGTTGCAGTGAGCCGAGATCGTGCCATTGCACTCCAGCCTGGGCATCAGAGTGAAACTCCATCTCAAAAAAAAAAAAAAAGTACCATTTCTAGATTCCAGTGATGAAGACTAGAAGGAAATACAATGAAGAGAGCTCATTCCCTGAAGAATCCAAAACATTATTTTGCAATTAACATAAAATGACATGAAAAATGTATTCAGAGAAAATTACAAACCTCTAATAGAAAAATAAAAATGAATAAATGGAGTTTCTGGCTGAAAAGATTCTACATGGTAAATGGCACATTGAATATGCAGTATAAAAGCTCGTGCAAGGCCGGGCACAGTGGCTCACACCTGTAATCCCAGCACTTTGGGAGGCTGAGGCGGGTGGATCACCTGAGGTCAGGAGTTCAAGACCAGCCTGGCCAACATGGTGAAACCTCGTCTCTACTAAAAATAAAAAATTAGCCAGGCATAGTGGCGTGTGCTTATAATCCCAGCTACTCAGAAGGCTGAAGCAGGAGAATCACTTGAACTGGGAGGCAGAGGTTGCAGTGAGCCAAGATCACGCCACTGTACTCCAGCCTGGGTGACAGAGTTAAACTCTGTCTCAGAAAAAAAAAAAAAAAGAAAGAAAGAAAAGCTTATGCCATCCTGACCAAGGTGATAATCTTGCTCTCCTCTGAGCTGATCAGAGCACACTCCAAGAAAGACCCAGTCAAACTCAAACAATGTGGGATCAGGGGTGGAATTAGGGGAGCAGCCTGGCCACAGACCTGGAAACCAGTCACACAACTCAAGGAACTGAACAGGTTGAAATGGAGCATTAGAGAACTGGAGGCGTTTTTTGCCAGATGAGAGAAGATTAAGGGGCAAGATTGAAGGGCTGTGGAATGGAAGAAGTATTAGATTTGTCCTGTGGAGCAACAGTGAGTAAAAATTACAGGAAAAGAGATTTTGTCTCAAACAAGGTAGTCACTTTTTGGAAGTCAGAAGTGTCATTGATCTAAATTAAATGACGCAGTGAAGCAGGCGGAGTAGATGATATTCTCACCCTCATCACAAAGATGGGGAAAGGTCCAGCAGGCAGAAATGACTTGTCTGTCATCACCCGGGAGGGGTCTAGGAGGCTGTGGACATCCCCATGCTGTGTCCGCTGCCCCAGGCTGCTTCTGGAGACACCACTGAGGTTCAACCGATGTGGCAAAGCAGGTGGGAACAGCCGGGAGGGGCCCTTCTCCTCTCCTGGCAAGGAAGTCACAAGGGAACTACCAGTGTCAAAGGATGACAAGCAACTCTGAACATTCTAGGGAAGGAAGGCTCAGGCAAGGAACAGTGATCGCCTATGGGAAAGTAATGACTTCTGACTGGAAGCTCCTGCCAGGACTTTCTGACAGGAGACCAGGGATTTTTGACAGGAGAGCGGTGGTTTATGCAAGAACACAGGGATGTCTGACAGCAGATGCTGGCTTCCGATGGGATATGCACAGAGCTCTGACAGGAAAACAAGGATTTCTGAAGGAAACTAATTTTTCTCAGGATGGTGATTTCTAAAAGGAAAGTAATGATTCCTCCACCGGGTGTGGAGGCTCACGCGTATAATTCCAGGTAATGCCTGTAATCCGCCCGGCAGGCCGACAGAGGGGGGTGGATCACCTGAGGTCAGGAGTTCGAGACCATCCTGGCCAACATGGTGAATCCCCATCTCTACTAAAAGTGCAAAAATTAGCTGGGCATGGTGGCGGGCACCTGCAATCCCAGCTCCTTGGGAGGCTGAGGCAGGAGAATCGCTTGAACCTGGGAGGCGGAGGTTGTAGTGAGCCAAGATCGCGCCACTGCACTCAGCCTGGGCGACAGTGAGACTCCATCTCAAATTAAAAAAAAAAAAAAAGTCGTGATTTCTGACACAGCAATGATTTCTGACAAGAAAAAAGGTTGCTGATAGGAGAGTGTGAATTTCTGACAAGACGTTAGTGTCCATTACGTTGCAGAGGCATGAATCCTGACAGGAAGTCAACAGGAGTGAGGGTTTCTGTTAGGAAGAACCACAGACAGCAGCACAGAACACACTGAAAAACAACAGGAAGGAATCGGGCTCCTTCGGGAAATCGCTTCCTGGGTGTGCAGGGAGGTTCCCCAGTGGTAAAAAGCTGGGTTGGGGGAGGCTGAAACTGAGCAAGACCCATCTCCTTTGGCAGAGGGGGCTGACTGGGCCGGAGGGAGCCTTAGAAGATTTACAAAATAGGTGTGAGCATAGGTGACTAGGACACGCATTCTCATCCAGAGGCTTGCAGGAGGGAGCAGAGGAGCGGGAAATCTGGTCCTTCTTCAATCCCCGAGACCCAGAAATAACAAAGCCTTGGTGTTCACTCAGGAAATTCAAAGGAAAGCTTTCGCCCTCTTCATTGATTGCCAGTTCTTAGCAAAGGGGACAGGATGATAGAGGAGTGAACTCGTTAAGGCAGTAGTTCTGAAGTTATCCGGGAACCCGACGCTTGCTTGCTTGCAGAGAAAGTAGCATTGGGTAGAGAGGAGAATGAATGAAGGGAAGTGGAGGTATCGGCAAGGAGCCTCTACAGAAATCGCAGGCCGGTGACATCCTGGCCAGCAGGAGAAGTGATTTTCCTGTGTCCCTGTGTCCTCACTCCCCACCCATGCCCCTCAGAGCTCCCAGGCCCGGCTGGGTCTCCCGCAGGATCCCTTCCCTGTGGGTGGGGAGGTTTGCCTGGAGCAATCGCCCAGCAGCGGGACATGTCTCAGAGGGAAGGGACACGTTTTCTCAGACTGAGCTCTCATTGACCCCCGCTGCCAGGCACCACGTCTACCACGTGACTGGATTCCTGCGGCCACCGAGAGCTAGGAGAATTTTAATTGTGGAGATCCCCAGAACAGCTGCAGCAGCCGGAGCCAGAAGTGCCAGACTCGGACTCCCGACCGGATGCGGGGCTCAGCAGGCTCAGCAGCGGCGGCCACACAGCCCGCGACACAGGTCTCCTTCGGGGAACCCCACCCCACTGGCCAGGCCCATCCTCTGCTCTCTTCGGGGTCCCGACCACTGTCTCTCTACACACCCAAGAAGGGGAGCCTGGTCTTGTCTTTCCAGCTGCCCCCACCTGTCCTCCCTCTTGGGGTTCCTTTCCATCCGAACTGGATTCAGAGGACACAGAGTTCCCCAGCTTTCCCCGAGTCTGATGCCCTGTCTGGCCCTCAAGGCATTTTATTGCTGCCAATACCAACTGGGAAAAAGACACAGTGGCATGAAGAATTACAGATGAGAAGCAGACTTGAGAATTTTTTTCAAATTCAAGAGCAGTAGTTTGTCCCAGGAGATGCTGGTCCTGTCTGTCTCACTGTGAGAATCCCTGTGATAGACCTTCCCGGGCAAAGGCCTTTCCTGGGTATCTGTCTGCGTCCTCAAGCAGCGATTCTTACCCTTTACCTGCCTGGGTCAGTGCTCATCCACAACTCCCCAGGGAGAGCAATGAACCGGGGAACTAGCTGACCGCTCGGAGCCTCTAGGCCAGTCCCTTTCTGTGAAGACTCACCAGGCCTTACTGCATAACATCTCAAAGCTGTAGTTACCTCATCTATAAAATGGGGATAAAAATCCCACTTCAGCCTGGGCACGGTGGCTCATGCCTGTAATCCCAGCACTTTGGGAGGCCGACGTGGGCGGATCACAAGGTCAGGAGTTCAAGACAAGCCTGGCCAACATGGTAAAACCCCATCTCTACTAAAAATACAAAAATTAGCTGGGTGTGGTAGTGATGGGCACCTGTAGTCTCAGCTACTCAGAAGTCTGAGGCAGGAGAATCACTTGAAACCAGGAAGTGGAGGTTGCAGTGAGCTGAGATTGCACCACTGCACTCCAGCCTGGGTGACAAAGCAAGTTTCTGTCTAAAAAAAAAAAAAAAAAAAAATCCCACTTCACATGGTTGTTGGGGTGATTAAAGGAGCTAATATATAAAGTACCTGGCACCCAGTCGTCGTGATCAGTTGGTCCCTTATTTCTCCTCATGGGGGAAAGCAGAACCCTTGAGAGCAAGGCTGCGGCAGGTGAGGCTGTTCAGCATGTGGCTGCCTGTCCCGCAGCTGGGTGGAGGCTGAAATACCACGGGCCCTTCACTCGCCCTGTCGAGTGTCCAGGGTGGGGCATTCTGCACAAAGGCTGTGTCTCTCCTGCTCACAGGCTCCCTAAGGCTGAGCAGCCCTGGCTGCCAGGTGACTGCACCAGCACCCAGCCCACCCAGCCGGGGAAAGAAAGAATGGCACGTGGCCAGGTACAGTGGCTCACACCTGTAATTCCAGCACTTTGGGAGGCCGAGACAGGTGGATCACCTGAGGTCAGGAGTTCAAGACCAGCCTCGCCAACATGGTGAAACCACAAAAATTAGCCAGGCGTGTTAGTGGTGGGCGCCTGTAATCCCAGCCACTCAGGAGGCTGAGGCAGGAGAATTGCTTGAACCTGGAAGGCAGAGGTTGTGGTGAGCTGAGATGGCACCATTGCACTCCAGCCTGGGCAACAAGAGCAAGACTCTGTCTCAAAAAAAAAAAAGAACGGCCACAAGCGTTTGTATTTTGTTCCTTCCTCACAGTGAGACCAGGCTCCCCTCCTCTCCTGCTTGTCCTCAGAGGCCGTGATGAGGTGGAGAACAGCTGCCATTGGGATGGGTCCCCCTTTTCTCATTGGGTGTGTCTTGAAGGGGGCTGGCCTGCCTGCATTTGGGCCCAGGCAACCACTCTTCTTCCTAGCAGGCTTCCCACTGGGGCAATTTGCAGGGTCCTAAACTCAGAACCTCTGCCTTTACATCCAGGGCCCCCCAAGAGTCTCTCTTTAATACTATGGACAAAGACCCAAGCAGGAGCTTTTTTTCCCCAGTAAGAAAAGACTAAATGGAGTTCCAGGCCCAGCCGTCTGGAGAGTGGGGTGCCTCGGCCGCAGCCCCCAGGAAGTGGCTTCCATGCAGGGCTGCCTTGAAGGTTGCCCTTTCCGTCTTCATTTCTAGCTCACATAGTAGGTAAGACAACAGATAGGGTTACGTCTCTAAGAGTTGATCTGTGTATTTCCCTTGCACTCTGCTCTCTCGCTGGTACCCAA
Source organism: Plecturocebus donacophilus (assembly GCA_004027715.1). NCBI lineage: Eukaryota > Metazoa > Chordata > Mammalia > Primates > Pitheciidae > Plecturocebus > Plecturocebus donacophilus. The sequence goes on along the minus strand of PVKP010006660.1, from coordinate 41,020 downwards.
GGGCACCCCACTCCCGACTGGTCAGAAACAAACACTCACAGAACCCACAGAGCCAGGGTTAGACACAAAGGCTCAGCGGTGTGCTTACAAAACCAGATTTTCCTCTTCCAAAGACTAGGAAACACTAGGCCGGGCGCGGTGGCTCACACCTGTAATCCCAGCCCTTTGGGAGGCCGAGGCAGGCAGATCACAAGGTCAGGAGTTCAAGACCAGACTGACCAACATGGCGAAACCCCATCTCTACTAAAAATACAAAAAAAAAAAAAATTAACCGGGCTTGGTGGCACGTGCCTGTAATCTCAGCTACCAGGAAGCCGAGGCAGGAGAATTGCTTGAACCTGGGAGGCGGAGGCTGCAGTGAGCTGAGGTTGAACTCCAGCCCGGGCAATAGAGTGAGACTCTGTCTCAAAAAAAAAAAAAAAAAGTAGGAAAAACTAGACTTGCAGAAGCAGGAAGAGGCAGGTGGGCCTGGACCGGAGGGAGTGAAGACAGCTGGGTTTACTTGGTGTGGTCCCTTCCACCAGCAGCGCTGGACACCTGTGAACCGCACTTGGTAGCCCTGGAGGCTGTGAGTATGGATGCGGCCAGCAGGTGAATACCTGGCCCCTGAACAGAACCAGCTGTACCTGTCTCCATATAAATTGGAGCTGTAAAGAACACTACACCCCTAAAAGGCCTGACTGTGGTGGGAGTGCTCTCCTCAAACCAAGGGGTTTCCAATCGCAGAATCCTTTAGAAAATGCTAGAACTGTGGAAGCTCAACAAGCAGGTCTCACAAAGGTAGAGAAGAGAATGGTGGTTACCAGAGGCAGGGACCGGAGGCAGGGAAGGGTAGAAGGAGGGAGAGGATCAAGGGGAAAAAAGAATACAAATGTATTACCATTGAAGGGTACCCTTAAAAATAGTAAATATGGTAAATTTTAGATGTATATTTTACCTTAAAAAAATGCTGGAACAATTTCAGCCAAAAAAAAAATACCCTCAATTTTTTAGCACAAAATAATTTTCTTTCTCAGGTGACTGAAATTTTTTTGTACTATTTTTAGGAAGAAGAAGTTAATAAGAAATCAAAAACAAATCAAGGATTTCTTTTTTAAAACAACAAAATACCAGCAGCTTCCAGGGACTCCCCTGGAACCCACACATATCCAGTGCAGTCCATCCATATTACACTTTTGTGACGGAACAATTGATGTTCAGAAAAATGACCGTGGAATCACTAGGTCAACAAAGGAAGTGTCTATCACTCAGTTGCCAGAATCCCTATTTCCTTTGCATTATAGTGAAGTGGAGCCTGGTCGTATTTCTAAATTAACTACAAGCTCCTTGAAATTGATTTTTTTTTTTTTTGAGAATTGTAACATCCTTTGGACAAAGGTCACACTGTATATAAATTTAATGTATTGAGCATTCAGAAATGATTTAGTCTTTGAGAGGAATCTCGTGTGGCCCCATTCTGTAGATATTTAATGGGGATGGGTCATGATGGTGATTCTCAACTGTGGTGGGGGGCATTCCCCTTCGCCCCAGGAACATTTGGCAATGTATGGAGACCTTTTTGGTTGTCACAAATGGGGTGGGGAATGGGATGCTACTGGCATCTAGTAGATGGCAGCTAAGGGATTCTGCTCAATATCCTATAATGCTCAAAACAGCCCTTCACACCAAAGAATTATCTGACCCAAAGTGTCTAGAGTGCTGAGGTTGAGAAACTATGGTTCATGGTGACTCAAAAAGGTGTACCCTAGTGGGGACCAGTAGGGTGGCTGCTCCAAGGCTACTCAGAGGCCTCAGGGCCACGCTCAGAGACCTACCCTGTCATCCATCACTTGGGTACTTTGTTTAATCTCAAAAAAGTGTGCACCTGGCTCATCTTCTTAGGATCGTTCTAGAATCTAAAGCCAGGACATCCGTCTGCAGCAAAATACACCCATCAGATGTCTGGCTGCTCTGTGCTGGCAACAAGGATGCTTAGCAGAGCTGGGAGTAGAGCGTAAGGAGTTAAGTTACATGAGTCATAGGCCGCCTAATGCACCCAGGTCTACCGGGACTTGGGCCATACTGGACGGCACTGCCAGTGCTCACCTGGGTGGGGCTACCTCTTCTAAGTTTCCACAGGTAACCAAGCCTCTTGTGACCAACACCTTCTTTCTTTGGATGTGTTAATGTCTGGTAAGTCTGACTTCCACCTGGAGCCAGAGTCCACTTAAAATGGTTGCATCGCTTGGCTCTTATCCATTTATTATGTTTATATTTTATAGTTTAATACAAGAATTCCCTGATCTGAGAGCAGAGGGAGTGATTTTGAGAAGCCATTTAATCCATGAGTGTTAGAGTATCTGTGAGCAAACATAGCATGCACTAATCTAGTACCAGTGTTTGTCAAAAGTATTCATATGATGTAGCAATTAATGAAGTATAAGCAATTTAAAGAGTGGTCATAATTCCTAATAGTTTGTTGTCAAGATGTATTTCTTGGTCACAAGTACTAAAAGCATAAATATGATCGTGTGGGAATGGGTCTGGGAAATATTTTGAGGATAAAAGCAGGATTTAGGCCAAGTGCAGTGGCTCATGCCTATAATCCCAGCACTTTGGGAGGCCGAGGTGAGTGGATCACTTGAGCTCAAGAGGTCAAGACCAGCCTGGGCACCATGGTGAAACCCCATCTCTACAAAAAATACAAAAATTAGCCAGGCATGGTGGCAGATCCTTGTAATCCCAGCTACTGGGGAGGCTGAGGTGGAAGGATGGCTTGAGCCCAGGAGATGGAGGTTGCAGTGAGCCAAGATCACACCGCTGCACTCCAGCAGGGGTGACAGAGTGAGACCCCGTCTCAAAAAAATAAAAACGAAAAAGGAGGATTTATACTGGAAAAAGTTGGGAACCACTGGTTTGACCCTCAGAAGGTGAATTTTCCCTATTTCTTAGTTCTTGAGCAGGAAAGCACAGCACGCCAGGGCTGCCGCCCCCACCCCCATGGTATGCTCTTGCTTGCACCACCCCTGAGAACAACCTTAGCTCCTTGTATTTGTGTGTTTTCCTGTTTCCGAAACACTGAGGAAGGGAGAACAGAGGCTACCACTTCTATTCATGGATGAGGATGGAGCTTGGGCAGCTGATTCGTCTCAGGATCCATGGCTGGCATAGCTGGAGCCAGGGCCCCAACAGATGCGGGACACAGAGCTCTTTCCACTCCCCCTGAATCAGTAATGGAGCCCTTGGGGGGTCTCGGAGCCACCAAATACCAAACTCTATAGCAACTAGTGGATGAAGAGAGCCAGGTAGTATTTAAGAGCTTTCACAAACTAGTCATCTTACTTACTTCTGAATCCCAGTTTATGATAAGTTCACAAAGGTACAGAAAATAGAAAGCAACGAACAAGCCCATGTTCAGTTGCCATGGAAACCTGTGTTTACCTTAGGGTTCATATTTAGTACTATTTCCTGAAATTCCCAATGAGGATTTCAGGTGATCTGGGGGTTCTCTGAATCTTAATCTCTAAATCTGAAAAGTGAAAAAAAAAAAAGACAGGAAAACAAACAGTGAACCAGATTATATATTTCTGGTAATTTTACCTTTGACATTCTATTAGTCTAAATCTGTGGGTTCTGTCAGCATCATCAAAGGACAAACATTCTAGAACAATGTTTTATCTTTTTTCAAGAGACATCTATTCAGTCATTTATGCATTCATTCAACACTGATTGCGCATAAGGCACTGTACTAGGCTCTGTACAGATTATAGCCTTAAAAACAGAAAACACCCATTGATTATACCCATGTAGCTAACCTCTATAAGGAAATCAAGAAAAACAAGAAAGTCATTATGACTAGCTTACATTTGATGCTTTAAACCACTTCTGATGAAAAGTTAAGGACTTTTATATTGGAATGTAAAATATGTAGGCTAAGAAAATTTCCTGCAAGTGAGTCAAAAATTCTCTGAATTATAACAGGCTCTCAAATGGCTATAAAGTTTAGAGAAAACTAGTCATACAATACCTTCGGTTCTTTGTGATGAGAATCTAAAATCTTATCATAGGAGCTTCAAAACAGTTTCCAGTACCGCTATTCCAAGGGCAAGGAAAAAATATTTGATTTAATCTAGAGTCTAGAATTGACTGCTGTTCATTAAGAAACTCTCTTCCTTTCTTAAAAATAATTTTTTATACAGTACAATTTCATTAGTCACACAATATCTTTTCATTTGATCAAAAAGTAACTACATTTTATTTGTAAGAGAGTTGGAATTGATTTGGCAAATGGAAACTAAGAAAATATGTCTAGATGGCTATTTTGACTCTTACTATTACATGGAAGCTGACAAAATTAGGCAGGAAATTGCAAAACTCTGTGGCTCAAAGGAGGAAATTACTTGCGTGGTATCTGTGGGAGGATTCACTGGGGCGCTACCAGCACAGATAAAGTGAGGGGCTTGGGCAGCTTTTTTTCTTTAGTTTCTGAGCATTGCTGCTTACACCACTACCCTTACATCACTACCACCATGCTCTGAGCAGTGGGCATTAAAGTGGGGAAGATGCTGTCCCTGCTTTTGAGATGTTTATAGTCCATTTGAGGAAGACTCAGTCAAATAATTAGACAGTTCCAGCCCAGCACGATCAGGACCCTAAGGCGGCCAGTGCCTGAGAGCACATGGGAAGGCTCTCACACCCAGGCGAGGGGACTAGGGATACTACCAGGCCACAGAAAGACAGAGGTTTCTCTAAAGTGCCTTCTAGGTCTGATGTTTTACGTGTGGCTCTGAAGAAAAAAAAGTAAGCACAGAATCAAAAAAGTGTGGTAAAAAAAATCCTCTGGGGGGAAAAATAGTCCATGAGAATACTGTCAAATCCTCTAATACCTTCATTCAATCACACTCAGAAAGAGGAGGCTAGGCACACAGAGGCCCTGGAATCTGCAACACCTGCCCCAGGTTTGCCCAGGTTGTTCAGGAATCTCCAGGGACATCCCTCTTCCCATTAGCAGTGAATTGGGCTGGAGAACACACCACAGCTCACTGATACATGCTCTATTAGATTACAAAGCCAAGTAATTGCCGTTTAAGGTTCAAGTCCTGGCGAGGACATTCATCTGCGTTTCTGTTCATTTGTATAGCAATTAATTTGCACCTAAATTAACAATGAAAATGGTTATGTGATCCAATAAAGTAGAAATGATGGCAGGAAAAAAAACCTCATCTGTTTTACCCTCCGAGCAAGGCCAGATCATCCTTTTCCACTCCCACTGTTGTTTGTCTCTCTGGAGGTTATTTTCAGGCAGGCGGAGTGGGAACCGGTGTGCACGCTGGCCCCTGTCAGGCATCCAGCCTCAAAGGCCATCGACAGGAAAATGGGATTTGCGTGATGTAAAGTATTGTTGACTTGAAAGGATTCCGGCAGGTCACCACTGCAGCATGCTCCCAAGGAAGGCCAGGAAACAGGCTCCCTGAAATTGTTGAAGGCAAAGACAGACACAAACTACCCGAGAAGATGTTAGCACGCCTGGGCAGCATATGGCTAGCAGACACATTCTGTTTGGCATGAAACGGTTTTTAAGTCTTTGGGTTTGTTTCCAATGTTTAAAAATTAGGATATTTCACATGAATATTCAGATTTACAATTCTCTTGAAAAGTTGGAAGATTGTTGACACTACATCTCTATTCCCGCCTGACAACATTTGGCTGGAGTTGAGTGGTCACTGTCCCTTTTGAAGTCAGACACTGTTTGCCAGCTTGCTGCAGTCCCCACCATTCCTCATTTCCTGTACCAGGTCTGCCTCTCCTACTCTCACCCCACCTGGCTCCTGTGGGGTCTCAGTGTGTGACCCCAGTTTTATGATTTGCCTGGTCACTTACAGGAGTCACTTGCCTTGGTTGCTGTTTAGATCAAGTTCACTTTTTAACTTCCTGGAGTATTTTCCTTTTTCAGAATTTGAATCTTGGGCATGGAGACTGCTCTCTGAACAAAGGTCTTACATTGGCTGCTGTGTGATTTGGTTCTGGCATTGAACCTAGACCTCTCCAGAGGGAACCTACTTTGGAGAGTAGCTTACCTACCTGCCTCTTTAAGGAACTAAGGCTCAGACAGGCCAAGTGACTTGTTCAAGGTCACATAGTGACTTGAGACAGAGCCAAGACTGGAACCAGTACTCATACTTTTCCTACTACATTCCAGCCTCTTCTGGGGTGCTCATTCGTGATACTGCGTGACCCAAAGAAAGAATATAATTTCCCAGGTCATTGTGCCATCTTTTCACCTTGGAAAAGTTTGAACAGTTGTAGGCCTGTGGGGCATGCCTGTCTGCTCTCCAAGATGAGCCCTTGTCATGGGATGCAGTGTTCAAAGCTTAGTTCCTGATTCCATCTGCTGATTCTAAGAGCCTTGAACTGGGAGTGAGGCCAACTAGGTCCCAGTCTATCTCTGCCTCTTACCAGCTGTGTGGGCTTGGGCAAGTTTCCTTGCCTCTCTGAGTCAGAATTTCCCACGTGTAAGACAGGAATGCCTGCCTCACAGGATGTTGTAATGCTCACAGGACAGAATAAAATTAAAGTTGTCAGAAAAATGTAAAAAGTTAGATAAATGCAAATTACTATTACGGGTTTTTGAGCGGAGATACTCTCAGAATTCTCTCTTTTCACAGATGAGAAAATGGGGACTCAGGAAACAGGGTCATACAGCCAGTGACCAGTTCAGATTAGCAAGCAGGTCTCCTGTCCTCCCTGCCACAGCCACAGTTGGAATCAAGGATCTCAGTTAAAGCCACCTGGCCCCAAGCACATACATAGGCAGCTGGTCATGGGGTGAAACGGGAAATGCCCTAACCTCCCCTTACTAGAATCTGGGGAAGCAGAGTCCCAGCCTCAGGGACAAAATCATTAAATCCTGCTCATTTTAGCTGGGCGCAGTGGCTCCCGCCTGTAATCCCAGCACTTTGGGAGGGGGAGGCAGGTGGATCACTTGAGGTGAGGAGTTGGAGAACGGCCTGACCAACATGGTGAAACCCCATCTCTACCAAAAATCCAAAAAAAGTTAGCTGGGCATGGTGGTGCATGCCTATAATCTCAGCTACTCAGGAGGCTGAGGCGGGAGAATCATATGAACCCTGAAGGTGGAGGTTGCAGTGAGCTGAGATTGCGTCACTGTGCTCCAGCCTGGATGGTAGAGTGAAACTCCATCTAAAAAAAAAAATCCTGCTCATTCTAGGAGAGAAAGAAGGCAGCTCTGGCACCATCCCTCCTCATCAGCCCAAGGCTGGGATTCTGGGTAGCACTGACTCAAAAGAGGCTTGGAGACCCCCAAAAGCAGAGCCCCACACTTGCTGGGGGCTGATTCCCAGCCTGTGAGCATGGACTTGGGAGGCATTACACTGTGCAAATGAACACTGTTTTTGCAAACTTGTGGGACCTGCCAGCTCTCTCAGTTTAACTAGATCTCTGCAGTGACATCCAGGCATATTCTGCATTAAATTAGAGCTGGTAATTTCGGAGGGAAACAGCTCTGAAATGGCATGAAAGACAAAAATCTGTTCCTTGAAAAATGACACCATATGTGCCTGCATTGCTGCAGTTAGGGTAAAAGGCTTTTCCTCCCTTGGTTACTCATCAAGCCGCCAATGTTAATGTCAGATTTGCAACAGAACCATATACTAATGGAACCCAAATTAGCTCTAAAATTAGCTCTTAACAAGAAACTGGAGGCTAGCTCAAGGCAAGCAGATTTCTCTGTGAGAGACAGAAAGCACTTCAGCAAAGCAGCCACATATTGATATTCTCAAGCTTCAAAAAAGATCACTCTTTGCTCCGAGTGAGTTGCCCAGGAAGAATTGTGCACAGCCGGCTGTCTGCCTATGCGTCAAGAACATAGCAGCTCAACCTGCAGTTTTAAGGAAACCTTCCACAAAACAAAGAAACTATTGAGAGTTTAGAGTGTGAGTGAGGAGAGAGAAGGACTCAGGGGATTGGATCTGGGTGGAGGACTGGATCCTGGGAGTGGCAGTGTTCAGATTTAGAGTATGTTCCAGCATCACTGTTTATCTAATACCTTTATAGAACCCAAGGACTACAGAGAAATCGGTTATGGCAAATATGTATATGGATAAACAATGTTTAGCAGCTGAAATTGATCATTGTGAGTTCTCTTCTACCATCCTTAAAAATTATGAACTGAGGCTGGGCGCGGTGGCTCACACCTGTAATCCCAGCACTTTGGGAGGCCAAGGCGGGTGGATCACGAGGTCAGGAGCTTGAGATCAGCCTGGCCAACACGGTGAAAACCCATCTCTACTAAAAATACAAAAATTAGCCAGGCGTGGTGGCGGGTGCCTGTAATCCCAGCTACTCAGGAGGCTGAGGCAGGAGAATCACTTGAACCCGGGAGGCAGAGGTTGCAGTGAGCCCAGGTTGGGCCACTGCACTCCAGCCTGGGTGACAGAGCAAGACTCTGTCTAAAAAAAAAAAAATTATAAACTGAATTTTATTTATTTATTTTGAGATAGAGTCTCGCTCTGTCACCCAGGCTGGAGTGCAGTGGCCAGATCTCAGCTCCCTGCAACCTGGGTTCCACTCATTAACCCGCCTCCGCCTCCCGAGTAGCTGGGTTTACAGATGCCTACCACCAGGCCCAGCTAATTTTTGTATTTTTAGTAGACATGGGTTTTCGCTGTGTTGTCCAGGCTGGTCTCGAATTCCTGACCTCAGGTGATCCACCCGCCTTGGCCTTCCAAAGTGCTGGGATGGAGCCATGGTGCATGGCCCCTAACTAAAACATTTGTTAAAGAGAATCCCATCAGTAGCAACATTTCTAAGATATTCACAGAGCAGTAGACTTCATTAACAGGTCTCAGTCTAGCCAAGTTTTTGCTGCACCTGACTCCCCAGTAAGCCCCTCAAGGGCCCCAGGCGGGAGTTTGAAGATTGATGAGTCAGCACTGTGAAGGTCACTTTGTTTTTGGAGTTTACTCTAGGGTTTGTGGACCAAGGCTGAGAGGAGGAGGGTGTAGGAGGTAGGATGGGTGAGAGCCACAGAAACCTACCAAGCGGGAAAAAGGATTAAGAAAATAAAGATGCAGTTGGGGAATAGGAGGAAGATGGCATTAGTTTAGGGGCAGGTGGCTTGAATTAGGCACCCTCCCATCAGGAAAGATGCATCCAACTCTTGTGGATGAAACATTTTCATTCCCACTCACTCAAGGAAGCAGGCCACTCCTGTTTGGCTAAGGAGTACCTCTGAACCTGACATCTGGGGGCATGTGATTTCCATTCAGTTTCACACCCTCACCACCGAGCATTTTTGGTTGCGCATTGGGGTTGGTTGAGTTGAATGAATTTTCCTCTCAGTCTATTGGGTGATAAAATGGGTACATAGATAACCAAAATATAAGCTAGTGGGGAGGAATGCTCTTAGGAAGGACCCAGGGAAGTGCTTTGGGGCTCCAGAGGAAGGAGAGATTAGTTTTGTGTTGCATCGGGGGGAGTCCTGACTGAAGCTGTGGCATCTGAACTGGCCTGGAAGGATGAGTAGCAGTGAGTTATGGGAGCTTTACACCAGTGGAGGCCATGAACCCAACGCACAAACAATCCGCTGGGATTCAGTCCATTCTGGCCATGACTCAAAGCCAGGCTGAGCTTTCCTCTCCGGCTGGCTCCCTTCTCTTGAAGTGTACTGGAGAAGAGGCAATGAAGCAACAAGACACAGGGCGAGGACAAGTCTGGCAAGCCGGGGTCGCTCTGGATGAAGGTGGAAATGGGAACAGAGACAGCATGTCCTTAGACAAAGTCCTGGGTGGAAGCACAGACTGAGCCTGCCAATGCAAACAGCAGCAGCAGCCTCGGCTGGCTCATGACTGTGCCTTCCCAGGCGACTGAAAGTCTGCCTGTGATTCCTCCCTGCCTCTTCCTTCCGTCCCTAGGTTTCAATTTGGGCAATTAACCCCTTCAGCTAGGGACAAAGAGAAGTCAATCAGTTTTCTGAAGGCTCTGACACTGAATTCCAACAGATTTCTTAAAAAGATAAGAAGTTTGAGCCCAGGCCCGGTGGCTCACCCCGGTAATCCCAGCACTTTGGGAGGCCGAGGTGGGTGGATCATGAGGTCAGGAGTTTGAGACCAGCCTGACCAACATGGTGAAACCCCATCTCTACTAAAAATACAAAAATTAGCCAGGCGTGGTGGCGGGCACCTGTAATCCCAGCTACTAGGGAGGCTGAGACAGGAGAATTACTTGAACCAGGGAGGCAGAGGTTGCAGTGAGCTGAGATCATGCCACTGCACTCTAGCCTGGGTGACACAGCAAGACTCTATCAGGAAAGAAAAAAAAAGATAAGGAGTTCGAGATATTTATTTGCATAGTTGACACCCACAAAATGATAGTTTATTTGGACTTTAGAATCACACACATGAAGAGTTTCTAGGATGACTATGGGATGTGATTCAGTTTCAGGGTTGCAGTTGAACCATTGCTGACAAATAGTCCCACTCCCTTAAGACCCATCTGTCTCCCTCTCAGTTTCTCCGTCTGGTTAACTGTGGAACAACAAAACCTCTAAGCCTGGATGAAGAGACACTGGTTAATGGGTGCAAACATGCAGTTAGCTAGAAGGAGTAAGTTCTGTAGTTCAGTAGCATAATAGGGTGATCAACAATAACTCCTTACATATTCCAAAATAGCTGGAAGAATTGGAATGTTCCCAACACAAGGAAATGATACATGTTTGAAGTTATGGCTGTCTCACTTACCCTGATTTGATCATTACACATTGCATGCATGTATCAAAATATCACAGGTACCTCATAAATATGTACAGCTCTTATGTATCAATTGAAAAGTAATCTAAAAATAAAATTCACCATTTTATTTTAAAAAAACTCTGTTTGTGAAGAGAAAGAATGGCGTTGTGGAAAAAGCTCTAGCTTGCCTTGTAATCCGAGCTCAGCATGAAAAATTGCTATGTGTCTGAGTGATTCATTTAACTTCTTTGCATTTACCTGTTTGGGCAATTAAATGAAATGGTGTGTATAAATGTGCTTTGTAAAAGATAAAGTGCTATACGAGTGCTAGTTGTTAGTAATGATACATGTACCATCTCAGGGTTGTTAGGAGCCTTCTTTGAGAGTGCTCTTCAAAAGAAAGTTATCATCAGAAATTCTAGAATCTTCTGGCCTCAGAAAGAACTGCAGATGCAATAAAAGTTTATCAAATTATCAACAACTGAAGGAAAAAGTAAAGCCCTGAACATGTTGTATGAGGTTAACTAGAATTACAACTGGCAGAAACATATTTCTTATTAAATAAAAAAAGAATCTTTTCAGTGAGACAAATGTCAAGTTCTCTAATGATGTTTATAAATCAATTTTTAAGACGAATAACTTGCTATCATAATCACTCATTTTTCCTGGCACTGCTTGGCAGGACAAATCTCATAAACGCACAACCTTTCGTGTCAGTACAAACAGATCCATCTTCTCTGATGATCTCTACAGTTTAGGGCCTGCAAGGCAAAGAGACCAACATTAGTGGACATGGGCTTTATTTGTATCTTTTTCTAAATTGGCCAAGAGCTTCATGGGGTGGTTTGCCATAAACCTTAATAAAACAAGCTCCCTTTGAGTATATCTCTCAAACTAAAGACAAAGACTCTCAATTAAAAAAAAAAAAACCCAACAACAAAACTTGTACATAAATGGAAAGTGTATTAGTTCACTGAGGTTCCCAAAACAAAATGCCACAAACTAGATGGCTTAAATAACAGAAATTGGTTTTCTCACAGTTCTGAAGGCTAGAAGTCTGGGTTGGGGCATTGGCGGGCCTGATTTCTTCTGAGGCCTCTCTACCTGGCTTGCAGATGGCTGCCTTCTCTCAGTGTTCTCATGTGGATTTTCCTGGGTGTGTGTGCACCCCTGGTGTTTCTTTGTGTGTCCAAATTTCCTCTTCTTGTAAGGATAGCAGTCAGATTGGATTAAGGCCCACCCTAACAGCCTCATTTTAACTCAGTCAGCTCCTTTACGTCTCTATCTCCAAATATAGTCACATTTTTAGGTCCTAGGGATTAGGGCTTTCACTTATGAACTTGGGTGGACACACTTCAGCCTATATGAGGAAGAGAATATCTATGTAACCTCTGATAAAACAAAATGCTGGTAGATATCATCCACCATGCGGAAGACAAACACACTCACACCCTTCTCCTGCACAAAATTATGTGCATCTGTGACATGTGTTTTGCCCACCCGTGTGGCTGTGTGTGGCCCATGCGTGGGTACGAAGAGCACAATGCAGCACCCTTCCGTTAAAGCAGCCCCATGGGAAGGGGTGTGGGACAGGAGGTGGGGCTTGTCTGTCAAGGTCAAGGTCAGCTGTGCTGGCATCTGAACAGCATCTGCTGAAGCAGTGGGAAGTTATGGGGGGAGGGGGTGGGAGTCATGAAACTCTTCCACAAACTCTGTGGTTTCACCTCCCACTGACAACTTTTTTTTCCTAAAGGAATTTATCCTAGCCAGTTATGAAATCAGGAAGCAGACCTAGAGTTTCTGGAGACCTGATCCCTTTTCCCAGCCCCAAATCTAATGGCCGACATCTGATGGGGAAAAATCTAATGGACAACGTCAGATGGAGAAGAGAGAGAAAACACTGTCTTTTTAGCAATAGTCTCTGCCCTTTCCGATTTCCAAAGAAATCCACAAAGCAAAACAAATGTGCTCAAACACCACCTCACCCCACCCTGCACGCAGGAAGCCTGGGCCCTGTAGTCTGGAAGCTTCCTGGTTTTCCTACGGGAACAGTGGGTGTGCTTCGAGGCACACTCCAGAATGCCTGGAATTTTCCACCTGTGGCCCTCCCTGCCAGCTATGAGACGAGGCAGGAGTGACAGAACGAATGGAAGCATAGCTTCCAGTCTGATGCCAAGCCAGAGGATCGTGCAGAGACACTCAGAACTAAACCAATCACAATAACCAGAACTATGGTGTGCCTCCTAGGTACCAGGCATTCACATATACTATCCAATTCAACCCCCGGCCCCCGCCACCGTGAGGCTGAGCCCATCACCTTCATTTTACAGGTCAGGAGGCCCAAGTTTGGCAAGGCTAAATGACCTGCTTCTTTAACCTCAACACCAGCGTCTGTGAGTGGCAGAGATGGGGCTAGAACCAAAGCTGGGACATCACTCCTCCACACTGTGACTGTCCTGTGCCCAAGCCACTAATAACAGAGCCACAGACCCCATAGCTTCCCATGCAGGCTGGCCTCAGACAGTCACTGAAGTCAGCACGAGATAGCTTCTGTCTTCTGCCTCTGCCAAGTGTAGCCTCAGGACTTAGCACATAGAAGGCTTTCAACAAAGGAGAATTGAACTCAAGTATCACTAGGTCATCACACAAGCCACATCAGGACACTGGGGCAAATGCCAACACTCTGACTGTAAAAAAAGGTACTGACGGGAGGCCTCGGGGAGCCTTGCTGATGAGTAGAGTGCTGGCCTGTGGCCACAGAGGGGTGCTCAGCTTTAGTCCTGCAGGGTGAGAGGACAAAGCAAGTGAAGAAAAACACATTTCCAGGCCCTGAAGAAATGGACCTCTGTGACCTAGGGTGCCCCGCTTTTTCCCTCCTTTCCAGCGAGTGGTGCTTAATCCAGGGTTTTTGGCTTTGTTTTGTTTTTTGAGGCTGAGTCTCCCTCTGTTGCCCAGGCTAGAGTGCAGTGGTGCGATCTCGGCTCACTGCAATCTCTGCTTTCTGGGTTCAGGTAATTCTCCTGCCTCAGCCTCCTGACTAGCTGGGATTACAGGCATGTGCCAACACGCCCGGCTAATCTTTGTATTTTTAGTAGAGACGGGGAGACAGGGTTTCACCATGCTGGCCAGGCTGGTCTCGAACCCCTGACTTCAGGTGATCCACCTGCCTCGGCCTCCCAAGTGCTAGGATGACAGGCATGAGCCACCAAACTGGGCCAATCCAGGGTTTTTACAGTAATTTCTATTCTGAAACTGTGACTTCACCAAGAAGACAGACAGTGGAGACAGGGTAACACTTCTAACCCAGTCTATAACACTGTCACTGTGTTCTTTTGGACAAATCATTCCGCCTCATTTGCCTTGCTTCCCCGGCTGCCAAACTGGGCCAGTAATGCTGACCACCTTTTCCCGTGGGGGAAAAAGCAGCAGAAAGTGTTTACATCCAGCAGAGCTCAGAGCTCCTGGAGAAAAGTACTAGATAAACACTGTACCTGTACCATTCAAATGGAATCCTGGGTTCTTTTTACTTTCACTGCCAAACTGAAAGTATGTGGCATTTCAAATTTGTCCTCTAAAGCTTTAAAAGCATTTTTCATTTCCTGAGTGCTTTGGGATGGAAAGTATTAATCTGTTTTAGAAAACAGTGTATTTTCTCTTTTGGAATTTGGGATCTCTGGGTAGGTAGGAGAACATTAGATTAAAGAATCAATCTAGTCATTAATTTCTACTTACAGACCCTCCTCTTTGGCACGTGTCCATCGAAGGTTATAGAAACTGTTAATCTGGGGAAAATCCTGGCTCAACCTCTCATCCTCATGGAGAGCAAGTATTTATAAGTCCTCCTTTAAAAAAAAAATCTAAACTCGTTTCTTCCTTGAAGCCCTTTCTAAACAGCTATTGATCTTCCCCAGTTTAGGTAGGCCATTAATAATGCTGGGCCCTCAGGAGTCCTTCAATGCCTTGCCTTTATTTGGGATTATACTTGCTCCCTGAGGCCCTCTGGGGGTCTGCCTCCCAGTTAAGGATGAGCAGATCCCAGGGGGCTTTCCGGTGGGTGGCACCACAGCCGCACCTCAAGCCGGGCCAGAGGGCCGGGAAGTGAACTTGCCCGAAGCCCCCACAGCCTCCCGTGTCTCCAGCCACCGCTAGGCTCCTCCTGTGTCCGGCTCTTGCTCCTGGTGGTGTGCCAGCAGGCAGGCACCTGCTGAAGAGCTAACTGCTAACTAAGGGGACAGCTGCTTGTAACAAGAGGCAGGACTGCCCTCGACCCAGACACTCTTAGGCACCTCCCGATACACTCTTAGGCACCTCCAGATACTCTTTGGCCTCTCCAGAGGCCACTTGTTTCAGTCCCATCTTTACTCCCATGACACCTCCATGTAGGCACCAACAAAATTCACCCGAGTCCAACCCAACAACGTCTCACCTCAAGGCCACGCCACTCATCGCTGGTCATGAGGCTTCCCTGTTGACCCCGTGATATGGTTTAGGTCTGTGTCCCCACCCAAATCTCATGTTGAATTGTAAACAAGTCAGGGGAGGGACCTGGAGGGAGGGGCTTAAATCATGGGGGTGGATTTCCCCCTTACTGTTCTGGTGTTAGTGAGTGAGTGCTCCTGAGATCTGATGGTTTAAAGGTATGACACCGACTGGGTCAGCGGCTCATGACTGTAATCCCAGCACTTTGTGGGGCTGAGGCAGGCGGATCACCTGAGGTCAGGAGTTTGAGACCAGCCTGGCCAACATGGTGAAACGCCTGTCTCTATTGAAAATACAAAATTAGCCGGCCATGGTGGTGGGCACTGGTAATCCCAGCTACTCAGGAGGCTGAGGCAGGAGAATTGCTTGAACCCAGGAGGCAGAGGTTGCTGTGAGCTGAGATCGTGCCACCGCACTCCAACCTAGGCAACAAGAGTGAAACATCATTTCAAAAAAAAAAAAAAGTGTGGCACCTCCCCTCTCGCTGTCTCCTGCTCCACTATAAGACGTGGCTTGCTTCTCCTTCGCCTCCTGCCATGATTCTAGGTTTCCTGAGGCCTCCCCAGCCATGGGAACTGTGAGCCAATTAAACCTCTTTTCTTTATAAATTACACAGTCTCAGGTACTTCTTCTTCTTCTTCTTTTTTTTTTTTGAGACCGAGTTTCGCATTTTGAGATGGAGTTTAGCATGCTCGGCTAATTTTATATTTTTAGTAGAGACAGGGGTTCTCCATGTTGGTCAGGCTAGTCTCAAACCCAACCTCAAGTGATCCACCGACCTCGGCCTCCGAAAGTGCAGGGATTACAGCGTGAGCCATGGCACCCAGCCTCAGGTAGTTCTTTATAGCAGCGTGAGAACAGACGAATACACTGTGACACATAAAGGCCCTGTGGCTTGGCTGGTGTTCATGCTTGTGCAATCCGGAAGAGTGGAGTTATTCGTGCCCCATGCACTAAATGTCTCCAGTAGGAGATAGGGACCAGCAGAAAAATTATCTTTTCCTCTCCAGACCAAGAAGGAGTGTTTGATATGGTTATTTTATGGCTGTTCAGAAGATGGTTTCATGAAATGTGCAGTTGTGGTCAAAATCAGGTTGTGGCCAACTTGAAGACGTATCCATCTGATATATATATTTATATATCCTGTTCTTTATACGGATATAAGCTTGTTAAAAGGAGAGTCTTGCCAGGTGCGGTGGCTCACACCTGTAATTCCAGCACTTTGGGAGGCTGAGGCGGGTGGATCACTTGAGACCAAGAGTTTGAGACCAGCCTGGCCAACATGGTGAAACCCCATCGCTACTAAAAATACAAAAATTAGCCAGGTGTTGTGGCATGCACCCGTAGTCCCAGCTACTCGGGAGGCTGAGGCAGGAGAATCGCTTGAACCCGGGAGGCAGAGATTGCACTGAGCCGAGATCGGGCCACTGCAGTCCAGCCTGGGCAGCGAGAGAGACTCGGTCTCAAAGAAAAAAAAGGTGAGGAGGGAATAGTCTTGAAGGAGGAGCTATTAAGACTCAAAGAAAGGCATTCTAATGATGGAATTATAGACAGAGGGGTTGAAGGGAGGTAATGTCAATCCAGATTTGCAGAGAGAGGAAGAAAGAGAGAGAAAGCTCATGTGTGAGAGAGAGAGAGAGAGAGAGAGAGAGAGAGCGAGAGAGAGAGAGAGAGCGAGAGAGAGAGCGAGAGAGAGAGAGCGAGAGAGAGAGCGAGAGAGAGAGAGCGAGAGAGAGAGAGCGAGAGAGCGAGAAAGAGCGAGAGAGAGAGAGAGAGAGCGAGAGAGAGAGCGAGAGAGCGCACTCGTGTTGGGGTGTGAGGGACGCCGCTGTCTTTCGCTGCCCTGTCTTCTCATGCCTCCTCTTCCTTCTGCCCTTGCCGCGACCCAGGCTTTTCTCTGCCGGGCTGTGCTGCGACATGCTTTTTTTCCACTTGTCCATTCTGCTTCCCAAGGTGTTTCATCCCAGAGAAACACCTGCTCCCTCTGAAGGAGGTTGCCTGAATTATAAATGAGCCTCCAACAGACAAAATGTGCTGTTTTCCTTCTTTTTCAGAAGGAAAAGAGAAAAAGAGGTAAACAAGTGGCCAGAATGTTTCTCTGAGCGTCTCAGGATGATGCAAGCCTCACTTCGCTTTTCTTTGGACTCCTACTTTGAATCCCGAAGCCAGCCTCGGGGGGCTTGGCACTCTCTGACCACCAATACTTCGCTGTGTTCTGGGCTTCCCCAGCCCTGCTCCTCGCCCTTGCTCTTCCACTGTGTGGGTGTGCCCTCCTCCCCTGTCTCCACATGTCCAAATACTGTGTATTCAAGACTCAGAATAAAATGCTCGCTCCTCCAGGAAGCCTTCCTGGGTTCTCAAATGGGACATGATCTCTCGGTCCTCCGAATGTAAAGATCCTATGAGCGGGACTCGGGCCAGTTTTCCTTTGTGAGTCGGCTAAAAGGCCCTGCTCACGGTAGCTGGTCAGGAAATAAAGGGGAAAGGCAGGAAGTGTGGAAAGAAGGGGAGGAGGGAGACTCTATGGGCCCAGACGAGTGTCTGCTGAATTCAGAACATGGCAGGCTCAGCAGCCAATTTTCTTTGCCTTCTCCTTTGTGTGGGCTTCTGGGGCTGCTCACGACAAGTCACGGCAGAGAGCCTGAAATATGCTGCCCTCCGGGGGGGCACCATCTCAGGTAATTCTCTCCCTCTGGGTCCCTCTCCCTCACTGAAAAGCCTGCGTCCAAAGGCCATTGCTGGCTCCAGTGTGTGGACCTTGCAGGGAAGAAAGAACTGAGTGAGGACAAGACAAACACCAGGGCTGAGTCCCGAGCGTCCAGTCGGTGGGGAGGGGGCTGGGCTGTGGGAGGAGGAGCCCCTGAACCTGCTTTTCTCTCCGTCCTCCTCCCCAGCGAACACGCGCCTCACCCTAACCCTCTATCTGGCTGTCTCCTGTGAGTTTGGAGTCTTCTCCTTCCATTAAAGGGAGGAGATCTCCTTTCTTAAACCTCTCTGAGGTTCAAGTCCATGGTAGCTGGACCTATTGTCTTACACAATTAGATAATGCTCTTCTGCCCATAGGCAGCCTTTGAATATATGTATTGAGGCATTTTTCGTTTTTGTTCTTGTTTTGTTTTGTTTTGTTTGAGACGGAGTCTCGCTCTGTCGCCAGGCTGGAGTATAGTGGCGTGATCTCAGCTCACTGCAACCTCCGCCTCCCCAGTTCAAGCAATTCTCCAGCCTCAGCCCTCTGAGTAGCTGGGAATACA
Source organism: Plecturocebus donacophilus (assembly GCA_004027715.1). Classification (NCBI taxonomy): domain Eukaryota; kingdom Metazoa; phylum Chordata; class Mammalia; order Primates; family Pitheciidae; genus Plecturocebus; species Plecturocebus donacophilus. Next base: position 22,563 of record PVKP010006660.1, on the reverse strand, counting down.
GGCGTGCACCACCAGGCCCAGCTAATTTTTGTATTTTTAGTAGAGATGGGGTTTCACCATGTTGGTCAGGATGATCTCAGTCTCTTGACCTCGTGATCCACCCTCCTCAGCCTCCCAAAGTGCTGGGATTACAGGCATGAGCCACCTCGCCCAGCTGTGTTGAGTTATTGAAGATAGACCATTTCTTTTTTCTTTTCTTTTTTTGAGACAGAGTCTCGCTCTGTCACCCAGGCTGGAGTGCAATGGCATGATCTTGGCTCACTGAACCTCCATCTCTCAGGTTCAAGCAATTATCCTGTCTCAGCCTCCCAAGTAGCTGGGACTACAGGTACCCACCACCACACCCAGCTCATTTTTGTATTTTTTGTAGTGATGGGGTTTCACCATGTTGGCCAGGCTGGTCTTGAACTCCTAACCTCAAGTGATCCGCTCACCTCAGCCTCCCAAAGTGCTGAGATCACAGGCGTGAGCCACTGCTCTTGGCCAATAAATCACTTCTTAATCCAAAGAGCTTGGCGTGCAAGGAGATCCTCCCCTGAAGGCAAGGCTCTCTCTGGAGACATGGGTGAGGCATATTGGGGATTCAAGCAGCCTAGTACCCTGCTTAATGCTTCCCAGGCATCCTGGAGAGCTGCCAGATGAAATAGAAGACACCCGGTTAATTTGAATTTCAGATAAACAATAAAAGTAGTATACGTGTATCCCATGTAATATTTGGGACATACTCATACAAAAAATTATTCATTGTTTATCTGAAATTCATTGTAAGTGAATATCCTGTTTTTGGTTTGTTTGTTTTTGAGATAAGGTCTTACTCTGTGACCCAGGCTGGAGTGTAGTGCTGCAATGATGGTCACTGCAGCCTCTACCTCCCAGGCTCAAGCGATCCTCCCACCTTAGCCTCCTGAGTCGCTGGGACTACAAGTTTGCACTATCATACCTGGCCAATTTTGTTTATTTTTTTTTGTAGAGATAGCATCTCACTATGTTGCCCAGGCTGGTCTCAAACTCCTGGGCTCAAGCAACCCTCCCATTTTGGTCTCCCAAAGTGCTAGAATTACAGGCATGAGCCACTGCACCTGGTCCATCCTGTATTTTTATTTGCTTAATCTGGCAGCCTTTCCTTAGAACACTCCGCTGCAGTCATTCTGGGGCACCCAGTTAGAGCTCCTCCCCTGGGCCACTGAGGCCAAAGAGAACTGTTGTCAGCTGTGAGAAACTTGTAAGTTTGTGGATTGTTGGCTTATTCCCTCTAAACAGTTTTGCAACTAAAACAGAAGGAATATGCAGTGGCTTACGCCTGTAATCCCAGCTCTTTGGGAGGCCGAGGCAGGTGGATTACCTGAGGTCAGGAGCTCGAGACTAGCCTGACCAACATGGAGAAATGCTGTCTCTACTAAAAATACAAAACTTAGCCAGGTGTGATGGTGCTTCCCTGTAATCCCAGTTACTCAGGAGGCTGAGGCAGGAGAATTGCTTGAACCCAGGAGGTGGAGGTTACAATGAGCCAAGATTGCGCCATTGCACTCCAGCCTGGGCAACAAGAGCAAAACTGCGTTTCAAGAAAAAAAAACAAAACAAAAAACAAACAGGGCCTTGCGTGGTGGCTCATGCCTGTAATCCAAGCACTTTGGAGGCCAAGGCGGGCGGATCACCTGAGGTCAGGAGTTCAAGACCAGCCTGACCAACATGGTGAGATCCCATCTTAAAAAAAAAAAAAAGAAGCAACACTTCTTTTTTAGAGTTGCTTTTAATATCGGTTAAAATGTGTTTTGTCATGTTGTATATGTTAGATATCACAGAATCTATTAAATTTAAAGAAGAATTTACACTTTACAGAGTGTGGTCACATACATTCTTTACTCTCAATATTAATCCCCAAAACACCTGGACAAGAAGGTGGACAATCACCCCGTTTCATCGTTGAGGAACTCAAGGCCCAGGGAGTTAAATGATCTGCTGACAATCCCAGGAACAGTTACAGTGGAGCCAAAGCCGGTCCTGGGGCTGAGGCCCCTGGTGCAATGCTCCTCACTGCTGTTCAGCCTGCCTCCTGCTTAGGCTACTGGGCTCCAAGTTAATTAGGCAGCAAACAATTCTGGGAGGAGCTGAAAGTGAGAGGAAGTGCCCTGGAGGGGCTGGCGTAGGGTGAGCAAACCAGAATGGCATGTTTTAATTGATCTTTGATTGTGCCAACGACTGCAGGCTCCCAGGGCAAGCAACTGCTCCTTCTGAGTCAGCCCCATTGAGTGAGGCTTGGCCTGCCCAGAGTGCAGGCATTGCTGGCTCTTTTTTTTTTTTTTCCTGAGCTCTTTGTGTGGGAAGTACAAAGCAAAAGGTTTCTCCCTTAATTGGCCAAACAGCTGGGAGCCTGGAGTCCTGGGAATACTGTCCAGGGTCACCTACCACTTTCCCCATCCTTCCACCCAGCTTATCCTGGAAGCCCCAAGAGACCAAGCTCTGCTGATGCAGCTAGACACAGCTCTGAAGACGCTGCAGGAAGCTTTGGAAGCACAATGTACTTTGCGAAGAAATTTGAAGACTTCAGTGCTACTTAGCAAGTTTCTTGGCATTAGCAGTTATCCTGGCATTCCCAGGGGCTATATGCCCAGCTGTAACGCTGGAGAAAGAAATATTCCAATAGGAAGAAAGAAACTCTCTCCAATCTCACTACAGGCCTTGATATTTGGAAAGATCTCATCACCAGACAGGGTGAAGGACACTAGACTTTGACTTTTGGACTCACGTAGCCAGTGGCTTGCTTGGCGTCTTCACAGAGAGATCTAACAGGCATCTGAGCCCAAACAGAACTCTTGATTCCTTCCTTCTCATCTCCAAAACATGCCTCCCCTAATGTTCCCCATTTCAACAAAATAAATGGTTTTGGCTTAAACCAAGAACCTAGGCTCATCCTTGATACCTCTCTTTCTCACATCTCCACAGCCAACCTATCAGGAAGATCTTTTGGCTCAGCCATCACAAGGTACCTCGACTCTGTCCACTTCACTCCTTCTCCCTTGCTGCCATTTGCTTCCAAGCCACCAGCATCCCTTCGAACAACCCAGTTAGGTCTGTCCATGGCCACCTGGGCTCCATGACAGCCCATCTTCCCATACAGCATCCCAAAACCCTGGGTGATCTGGCTGCTGTCTACCTCTCCCACAATGGGCTTCTCTTCCTTCAGGTCAGAAGTGAAATGTTACATGTCCCTGTTTAACTTCATCAGTATACTTAGCAGAAACTGCCATTTTAATATTTATTCATCTGTGTCTGTTGTCACAGCTCCCTCATTTTGATGAGGGCAGACCATGTCTTATTCTCTGCTAAGTTCCCAGTTTGCCTGTGTGTTCGTTTCCTAGGTCTACAGTAACAAAGTACCACAAACGAGGCGACTTAAGACAACAGAAATTTAAGCCAGGTATGACGGCATGCATCTGTAGTCCCAGCTACTCAGGGAGCTGAGGAAGGAGGATCTCCTGAGCTCAGGAATTTTAATTTAAAAAATTAATGTATTTCTTGCAGTTGTAGAGGCTAGAAGTTGGAAATCAGGGCGTTGGTGAGGCATGGCCTCTCTGAAGCCTCTAGGGGAGGATGCCTCCTTCTCTCTTCCAGCTTCCAGCAACCCCAGGCTTTCCTTGGCTTGTGGCAGCGACACTCCAATCTCTGCCTCCATCTTCACTTGGCAATCCTCCCTCTGTATCTATGGTCATGCCTCTTCTTCTCTTCTTAGGAGGACGCCCAGTCACATTGCAGTCAGGCCCACCCTGCTCCAGCATGACCTCATCCTAACTCAATTACATTTGCAAAGACTACTTCCAAATAAGTCACATTCATAGATACCGAGAGTTAGGGTTTGACATATCTTCTGGGGGGATACAATTCAACCCATAATAATGTAGCATGGTAGATCTCAAAAAACATTTTAGAAATGAATGAACAGTTTCAGTCAATAAGAATACAGTGAGCTAATTTCCAGAGCAGCAAATACAAGAACATGGGGCTGAATATGCAGGTTGAAGGAAACCTGAAACTGTATAATACGTACGCAACTCACTGGAAAGAGAACATCCAAATTAACCAGCGATTTGGCATTGCACAATTTTTTAGGATCTTAGAACTGAGTTTAAAAATTTTCCCACTGATCTCAATAGGCTAGCCATCAAGGCAGTCTGCATTTATAAATGCCTCTAACTATACCCTGTCTTTGGCTCTTCACAGCAGAGTGGGCATGTGTAATGGCTGAAGATACAAAAACTCTGAAAAATGACGTGACTTTCCTAGGAAATGGCAGGCCAGGATGGAGACCCAAGTTAGGCTGACTCCAGAACTTGGGTATCAGAAAGGGAATTGATTCTATACATCAATTTCATTACACACACACACACACACACACACACACACACACACAGAGCACAAAAAAAAGACTCTACAATGAGGACCCGATCACAGAACCCAAGAAGGATAAAATCTCAGGGGTGAGATTAAATCTCAAATGACTATAAGACAAAGCAGAACGTCCTAAGAGTGTCGCCAAAAGTTCTAATGAAACTCAGAAATGGGACTGTAGGTCTCTCTAGTCATGACCCTTAGGGAGAACTTCATGGCAAGGGAAGGTGCAGGGTGTGGGAGGGAGATCTCTTTGATCTTGGTCTGGAGGGAAAAATGCAAGTTTCACAGGTGAAAATGCATTCGGAGAAAAGGAAATAGTTTGAGCAAAGGAGGGAGAAAGGGTAATATATATTGAGAAATATGGGGAACGGAGGAAAACATGGGCAAAAAGTGAGTTGGGATCATCAGCTGATTCTTCGTGAGGACCCTTCAATGGGAGTAACACTGCCTTGGGGTTCCAGCCCCAGCTCAGGTCCTTCCCTGGGCCTCTGGGCCTGTTTCCTCATCTGTGGGTCAGAGGGTTTCCCAGAGATGCTAAGTCGGCCTCGTGTTCTTGAGAAAAGCTGCTTTGATAGGCTTTCCCATTGAACTGCCTGGTAAGACTTCATCTTAAAACTGGCTGGCTGGTGCAGTGGCTCATGCCTGTGATCCCAGCACTTTGGGAGGCTGACGTGGGTGGATCACCTGAGGTCAGGAGTTTGAGAGCAGCCTGGCCAACACGGTGAAACCCCGACTCTACTAAAAAGACAAAAAATGAGCCAGGCATGGTGGTGGCCACTGTAATCCCAGCTACTCAGGAGCCTGAGGCAGGACAATCACTTAAACCCAGGAGGCGGAGGTTGCAGTGAGCCAAGATCGCGCCATCGCACTCCAGCCCGTGTGACAGAGCAAGACAAAAAAAAGAATAGTTTGCATGCCTTAGAAATGTCTAAAAGCCACGAGTCTCAATAAACGAATTCCCTCTAATTGTATAAGCCTATTTCTTTCTGCTGCAGGCCTGAGCGTTCCTCTGGTTTGTTTTACCAGCTTGCTCTGAATTGTCTATGGCTGTATTAAGTCATTTGACCTGTTTCCAGTGGAAAATCCATTTTTATTTACATCCTTAGGTGAAAGAGCCTGATGGGATCCAGAGAGTGCTAGGAAGCAAGTCAGCAGCTCTGGCTCCACGCTGTAACAACAGCTATTTGCAAATGAGTATAAACAAATGGATATTTGAATAAATGCGAACTAGCAACACCATCTTGGGCAAGTCTTCTTGTCTCTCCAACCCATCTCTCAAATGGGAACAAGGCCTAACTGGTCTGCCTCACAGCATTTTTGTGAGCTCAAATGAAAGAATACATCTGAAAGTTCTTTACGAAGGGTAGTGGGTGGTGCTAAGGGCATGAAGGCTTGGGAGAGCAGCTCTCCTGGTTGACTGTGGAGGGGCATTTGACTCTGAGACCTCAGGAAGGGATTGATTTCTCCAAGAAGCATTTCTCAGCTTGCGTGTATGAAAGAATAAAAAAAAAATAATAATAATCAATACACGTGCTGCCTTTTTTTAGCTGTTTCACTTCACCTCAAGTCCCAGCTCTCCTTCTCAAGGTCACTGAAACTAAGATTTGTCATGAAAACCAGAAGAAACCTGCTGGAAAGAGCCTTGGCCAAGATAAACCCCAGGAAAGACAGAGGCAGAAGGTCTTGCCTAGCTTCCACAGATGTTGATCAGTTCCTTGCATTAGTTGTGAGCTCACAACAGGGCTTTTAAAGTTATTTTTGAGTTCCTAATTAAAGTCGCATCATTTGGCTAAGGAACAAATGGGCACAATTCATGCTGCAGTTTAAGGAAGCACTGATTTTTCCACTGAACTTTTTCACTGTCAATTCATCTATTTACCAAAACTTAACCAAATGACATCTGGTCCTCTTTAGCCCAAACCACCATCCCCACCAGTTTTTCTAACCTTACATTGCTAGAGGTATTTCTCAGATGATTTAAATATGCTAGTCTTCTCAATGAAAGAATTGAAACATAGGCTGGGCACAGTGGCTCACACCTGTGATCCCAGCACTTTGGGAGGATGAGGAGGGCAGATCACCTGAGGTCAGGAGTTCGAGAGCAGCCTGGCCAACAGGATGAAACCCTGTCTCTACTAAAAATACAAAAACAAGCCAGATGTGGTGTCATGCACCTGTAATCCCAGCTACCCGGGAGGCTGAGGCAGGAGAATCACTTGAACCTGGGAGGTGGGGGTTGCAGTGAGCCGAGATCACACCATTGCACTCTAGCCTGGGCAACAGAGAGAAACTCCTTCTTAAAAAAAAAAAAAAAAAAAATCAAGAGATTGCAACATTAGCTAGACTATCAACCTGGAATGACAGAAAGACTGTCTCTGTCCAAACACATTCTAAGGTTCTCCATCTTGTGAAAGTTACATCCCTTAGCGTGGCTGAAAGTATCTCCAGTCTGGCCTCATTCAGGAGGCAGCAAGGACTGGTGGGAAAACCCTGAGCTTGAGCCCATCTCTTCTGCTCTCTATGCCTCAGTTTTCCTTCTGGTCCAATAATGAGGTTGCACTAGTCCTGCTGCAAAGCTTCATTCATTTTCTGAGGTGGTAGTGCGGCTGAGGTTTAACGCTGGGATGAGAAGGATCTGAGAAGATAGAGCAGCTCTGCTTTTAGCAGGCTGACACATTCTGAGGAGGGTTTTCTTTGGTAAAGGATGGCTGTGCTGCTAAAAAATACTTAAAAGGCCGGGTGTAGTGGCTCATGCCTGTGATCCCAGCACTTTGGGAGGCCAAGGTGGGTGGACCATGAGGTCAGAAGTTCTAGACCAGCCTGGCCAACATGGCGAAACCCGTCTCTATTAAAAATACAAAACTTAGCCACATGCGGTGGCGGGCACCTGTAATCCCAGCTACTCAGGAGGCTGAGGCAGGAGAATTGCTTGAAGCTGGGGGCAGAAGTTACAGTGAACCGAGATCATGCCACTGCACTCCAGCCTGGGCAACAGATCCAGACTCTGTCTCAAAAAAAAAAAAGCTTATAAAACACAGGCCTTTACCTGCTGACTCTGAGGCTGCCCGAACAACTTTCCTCCCCTCTACCCTTCTGAGAAGAAAATGTGTGTACTCTTGCTGCAGTGACTTTACTTGAAACTCCCATCCCAGCATTTAATGCTCAGACTCCAGTTTCAGCCTCATCTCTTCAAGAAAGCAACGTGCCCATGAGGCTCTTCTCTGCTTCTTCTAACAACCCACTGGTTATACCAGGAGCCTTGCCTGCCTTGGAGTGCCTTGTGCTGAGTGCCTCAAAGGTCCCCCTACTCCCCAACAAGATCATGAGACTGCTAGGGCAGGGACCAAGCTCTGGGTCCAGCACTAATCAGGGACACAAGGGATACCCAGTAAGTGTCTGGATGTTGCAGAAGGTCACATGACTGACAGGGCCCTGAAGCTGGAGGTTGCTTAGAAGAGCAACCTCCCCATTCCCAAAGTAGGGGCCTTGCAAAGGGTGGAGAGGAGGTGGATTCCCAGGGCTGGTGGAAAGTAGAGTGGGCTCTAGGACAACACAGAACAATCCAGACGGGCTCAGCTCCCTTAATAGCTCCCCGTACCTGTTGTCCCTACTGCCGATATGCTTTGGGTGAGGCTCCATTGCCTCGGGGATTTACGAGGGTTCCCTGTCCTCCTCTCTCTTCCATTCCAGCCACTCCCTCCCATGAAGAGACCAGATCCTGCCTCTAATCTGTCTCTGCCCCGACACTGGAAGAGATTGAGTGGGCCCCCTCTGCTCTCTGGCCTTCATCATCCCACATCCTTTCTCATGGACCTTTCTAGAATCCTGCCATCCCATTGCATGAATGCCTTGCTAGCGTGGTCTGTTAGGCTGGATCCTGCCTGTGCCCTGGGGCCTCACCCTTGACTCTCCTTGGCTCCACTTCCCATGGAGCCATGTCCCACCCCTGGTCCTGCCGGCCACAGACCCTGAGCCCCAGTTTTCTTATCTGTAGATTGCCAGCATTCTAGCCCTGATACTCTGAGATTCGCTCAGTTCCAGAGGATCTTGAATCTGCTCTGGGATGCTCTCAGCACATTAGACCACCTGAGTGGATACCCCAGGCTTAGCACCTTAGGCAGAAGAGTTGAGATAAAGACAATCTTGGGTGCTCTGATGCTGTTCACATTACAGATCGGGGGGCCTTCCTGGGCCCTGCTGTGGAACAGCAGAGGCCTTGGGGTCTGACGGTGTAAGTGACAGTTTCTGGGAAATAGAGATAACTAGCCTGACCCACAAAAGAACCTCCACTAGAGCTGGACGCTGAGGGGGACGTGGCCCGCATGCCTCCACTGTTGCGGGAGGTCTGCAGTGTGATCTTGGAGAGAACCCACTCCCTCTTCCCCTCCTTCTCCCTTATTCACAAACATTTGCTGAGCATTTCCATGGGCCAAGCTCTCGGCTAGGCCTTGGGGCTTGAAAAGTACAGTCCTTGCCCTAGAGAGCCCTGCAATCTAATCAGAGAAGCAGAAATATGAATCTGTAACTACAGTATCTTCCCCCTCAAACCCTAGTTTTCTCAGTTCAAGTGCTACTCTCTGAAGCTCTCAGCACATTAGACCACCTGCTCCCACCAGTGTTGCTGAAGCAGCAGGCCACAGTCAGCAGGTGACTCACAAGGAAGCGTTAGTAAGAAATGATGATTTGACTGGCATTGAAGGCAGTCTGCACTGTGGCTTGGCCAACAGATTGCTGTGGTGTGGTTCTTGCTCTCCAAATTTCCATTCCCTCAGCTACTGCCGCCACAAAGCACCCTAAAACTGTAAGATATTATTTTCAGCAGGCCTAGGGGCTCCAAGAGAGACCAGGTAAAGACAGATTACACTGTTGGTGCCTGAGCCATCAGGGAACTCAAGTGCCTCTGATTGTTGGCCCAGGCTCTCTATAGGCCCACCGGGTCCACACCTTTCCCTTCTTTGGCTAGAAATTGAGGAATATGAAATACTTGTCTGGGTGAACAAGAGGCTGTCAGGTTAAAACTGTTCCACAGGATTTCTAAGGACCCAGCATTAGGTGGCCCGGGCTGATACTTAATTAACGTTTTTCTGGCTGGTGGCAAATCTCAGCTTTTAGCTGGAGAATTTCTTCCTTTCACATCCACATCTTTCTCTCAACATGCCCATACTAGCCATCCTCTTTCCTCTGTTTCTCAAATGGAAACTCAAGTACAAAGAAGAGACTCAGGTTTTTGGACACATTTGCAACATCTTCACACTCCAACAGAGGGCATTTGGCCCCTATGAGAACCAGTGGCATAATAATCCCCTCTTGGGAACCAGTGTCATTCTGCCAATTCTTTTTTTTTTTTTTTTGAGACAGAGTTTCACTCTTGTTGCCCAGGCTGGAGTGCGGTGGCGCGATCTGGGCTCACTGCAACCTCCGCCTCCCAGGTTCAAGCAATTCTCCTGCCTCAGCCTCCTGAGTAGCTGGGATTACAGGCACCCACCAATTTTAGTAGAGATGGGGTTTCACCATGTTGATCAGGCTGGTCTAGAACTCCTGACCTCGTGATCTGCCCGCCTCAGCCTCCCAAAGCCTGCTGGGATTACAGGCATGAGCCACCGCACCCGGCCCATTCTACCAATTTTATATTATGTATCAGTCTTGGTCACCTTTCTTTTCTTTTTCATGCTTGTCTCTTGGTGTCCTCTAGAATTTGGTTTTCAATGTCCTTGCCTTACATTTGCAACATCTTCAGAGAAAGTGGTCCTAGCTCATCCTGGCTCCCATGAGCTGGTATTTCTAGCTTCCCAGCCAAGGAGGGCACACCTTTCAGGCACACAGAGATACAAAGGCTGCCAAAATACTTCCCATTGCATTGTTTAGCTGGAGTATCCCAGGCCAGAGATGGGGAAATGACCAGGCAAACTTCAGAGGAAGCAGTGAAGCTACCAGAGGTCTTAGAATAAGAAATGGATCTGGAGACTCTTCCATCACTGCTGCCCGTTCTATCAAAGGGGAAGCCAAACCAGTCCCTTCCCTTAGAGCTTCCATAGATGAGAGGGTGCAGGGAAGCAGGTAGGATGGGGTTGTTTTTATCCTGCACACCAGCTAAATATCTGCGCTGGTCTCAGGAGTAGAGAAGCCCTCTATGAGAGGCTTCCAGGGTATCAGTGCTGTCTCTGATACCGAAGCATTCAGGCACAGCACAGTAGCTCATGCCTATAATCCCAGAACTTTAGGAGCCCGAGAAGGGTGGATTGCTTGAGCCCAGGAGTTCCAGACAAACCTGGGCAACATGGCAAAATCCTATCTCTACAAAAAAATACAAAAATTAGCCAGGTGTGGTGGTGTATTCCTGTAGTCCCAGCCACTTGGAAGGCTGAGGTGGGAGGGTTGCTTGAGTCCAAGAGCCAGAGGTTGCAGTGAGTGGTGATCCCGCCACTGCACCCCAGTCTGGGTGACAGAGTGACACCCTATCTCAAAAAAGAAAAAAGGCCAGGCACAGTGACTCACGCCTGTAATCCCAGCACTTTGGGAGGCTGAGGCAGACAGATCACCTGAGGTTGGGAGTTTGAGACCAGGCTGACCAACATGGAGGAACCCCGTCTCTCCTTAAAAATACAAAATTAGCCCGGCATAGTGGTGCATGCCTGTAATCCCAGCCAGTCGGGAGGCTGAGACAGGAGAATCACTTGAACCAGGGAGGTGGAGGTTGCAGTGAGCCAAGATGGCGCCATTGCACTCCAGCCTGGGCAACAAGAGTGAAACTTGGTCTCAAAAAAAAAAAAAAAAGTTCAGTTTGACCAACAAAATATCTCAAGATTGCATTTGTTTGGCTTTAGCTTGGGAAGCAACTTTCATCTTCCACTGCACTGTTGTTTTGCAGGACAGCTTCTGATTAGGCATAGAACAATATCCTGCTGTTTCTTCCTGACATTGCTGGATGAACACTGAGGCACATGATGAATTGTTGTGCTGAGAAACTCTGAGATGTTGTATGGGTCACGGCTGCTGTGAGGGTGACTCACAGAAGCCCAGACCTGCCTGGGAGGCAGGAAGGCTAGCATTGAGGGACTGATGGGCCCTGGGCCATGACAAACAGAAGCAGATGGGATGAGATCCACAGGGACATCGTGTCATTCAGGGGATGACCTGAACAGTACCAAAGGCAGACAGAACTGCCAGGATGAATACTGTTCTCTCATCTGGTGGTTTGCAAATCTTTTTCTTTTACTATTTTCTTAAAAGAACCCTCTTCTGAATTCTGTCTGTGGCTTTAGTTGGGATCCAGCCAAGCTTTCTTTTAAAAATAGGGCATATTACATAGTTACAGAGTTATCAAGCTTTTGTCAACGTCAACATCAACATCGTTAGCGAAATATGATCCAGGTGTTCAGTTGAGCAGATCCTTGCACACAGCAATGTAAATGAATAAGCATGCTTCCTTCTCATTTTTGAGAATTTAGCTGAGAAGCAAAAACGAATACTGATGTGGATGAAAATGTAAAAGGGCTTGCAGACACATACCGTGCACCCAAGATTTAGGCACACAACGTTAAGAAGAAATAAAAGTTAAGTTGCCTGATCCTTCATCACACGTGTACCCTGTCTGATGGCAGGCTGCTACCCATCAGTTGAGGTCAGTGGTGAGAGAAGAGTGGATTTGAAGGGTCATTTCAAATTCTTCTGAGTTAAAGTGGCCTAGACTGGGAGCCCTTGAGCACAGAGGCCATGTCTTTTAATTTTGAATCTTCACCATCTGACACAGGGCTGAGCAGCTAGGCAGTAGTTTAATTGTACTAACTCTTTTATGTATATATATATACTTTAAGTTCTGGGGTACATGTGCAGAACATGCAGGTTTGTTACATAGGTATACATGTGGTGGTTTGCTGCACCCATCAACCCGTCATCTACATTAGGTATTTCTCCTAATGGTCTCCCTCCCCTAACCCCCAACCCCCAACAGGCCCTGGTGTGTGATGTTCCCCTTCCTGTGACCAAGTGTTCTCATTGTTCAACTCCCACTCATGAGTGAGAACATGTGGGTTTTTCTGTTCCTGTGTCAGTTTGCTGAGAATGATGGTTTCCAGCTTTGTCCATGTCCCTGCAAAGGACATGAATTCATCTTTTTTATGACTGCATAGTATTCCATGGTGTATATGTGCCACATTTTCTTTATCCAGTCTATCATTGATGGGCATTTTGGGTTGGTTCCAAGTCTTTGCTATTGTGAACAGCACCACAATAAACATACATATGCATGTGTCTTTATAGTAGAATGATTTATAATCCTTTGGGTATATACCCAGTAATGGGATTCCTGGGTTAAGTGGCATTTCTGGTTCTAGATCCTTGAGGAATCGCCACACTGTCTTCCACAACGGTTGAACTAATTTACACTCCCACCAACAGTATAAAAGCGTTCCTATTTCTCCACATCCTCTCCAGCATCTGTTGTTTCGTGACTTTTTAATGATCACCATTTTAACTGGCATGAGATGGCGACTGTAGTAACTCTTATCCTACTGTCCTTATAATCTCTCCTGTCAAATGTCCCTGTGTCACCTCCTAACTATCCCACCATATGAGGATGTCATAATGAGTGTTGATACTCACAGATGTCTTCAGCTTGTCGAATTTTGTGGGAAGTGCACCATATCACTGTTCTGGAAGCTTTTTTCCTCCAGAATTACATAAGCTGGAACAACTATTTATGAACCTCATTTATAAGAGATGACAGTTCCCAGTAGTACAATGAAATACATGCTGTGAGAAAATGAAATGAAGTGTTCTAATCAATTAAACATATGTATAAGGTAGAATGAACTTCTATATCCCTCTAACCCATACCTGAGTCCCCTGCCCTTTCCTGGGGCCTGTGATTAGCCAAAGCTAGGCCAGCTCAGAGGAGAGGGAGAGTAGCAATTCTGTAAGCATATCCGTATACAGGAACTGCACCAAGGGGGGGCCAGCTGGACAGAGAACAAGGTTAGCGTGCCTTACAAAATTCACCGGCCTGCTTCTCCCACCAGCCCCCAGCACAGTCCCTGCCAGGTAAAGCAGAACCCAATGTCACCAATGCCTGACCTGTCTTGGAGCCTGAGGACCCAAGGCCTGGCCTGGGAACGGGAGCAGTAGGTTGAGGAAATCCAATGGGGCAGGAATTGGGGTGTGGGTGGGGAGAGAAAGAAAGAGGGCCAAATGTGGGGGAAGGCCCTCAGGCCTGCCTGGAAAGACAGGGCTAAGGAGGACCCAGGGATTCCCCGACTAGACCCCAACCTTCACCTCCTCTGACTGGGAAGACACAACTCAATCATTTTTTTGAGACAGAGTCTCACTGTCGCCCAGGCTGGAGTGCGGTGGCGTGATCTCAGCTCACTGCAACCTCTGCCTCCTGGGTTCAAGTGATTCTCCGGACTCAGCCTCCTGAGTAGCTGGGATTACAGGCACAGCCACCACACCTGGCTAATTTTTGTATTTTGGGTAGAGACAGGGTTTCACCATGTTGGCCCAGCTGGTCTCAAATTCCTGACCTCAAGTGATCCAGCCCGTCTCAGCCTCCCAAAGTGCTGGGATGACAGGCGTGAGCCACCTTGCCTGGCCTGACACAGCTCAGTCCTGAAGGGCTGTTTTGTACATCCTTCTGGATCCAGTGGTGCATGGATAGGCTAAGAGCACAGTTGTATTCTAAACTGCAAACCACTGTTCCCTTCCACTCTTCAGGTGGATGCTCTGTATTTGTTTTCCTTTCTCTCGTAAAATTAATCCTGTTGTCATCAGTTTTCTAAAGTTTGTGCCCAGCTCCCTCTACTTTTCCTGTGTCTAATAGGGGCCAGCCAGTCACAAGGACCTCACCACACCAGCAGGTGGGGCCTTCTAAATGGGCATTTGTGAAGCTCTGGGTGCTGGCTGGGCGGGGCAGGTTCAGAGAAATGCAAAGCATTCCAGGCATCGGCCCGGAATTCACTCCCAGCCTCTCCTCTGCCCACATCACAGCCCCACCAGGCTGCAGTCTTCTCCCCTTGGAGCAGAAGGTGCCCCAAGGCCTCTTTTGGAGATTTTACCCGGTTGGCTCATGTGGAGAGGGGAAGAGAGGCTCAGATCAGAGGGAATACCTAATGGATTACCACGCAGAAGGAAGAAGCAGAATGTGAGCAGCTGCCTCTGCTGGATAGGTCCAGAGAAAAGATGTTTCTGGACCTATGATGTAGGTAGGCAGGCAAGCAAGAGGAGAGCCGCAGCCAGGGGAGAGAAAACTCCAGGGAGTTTCTGCTTTCTGAAGCCTGGGGCAGTTTGCCCAGCCGGGCTGCAGGCTACGCTAGAGGGCCTTGGTTTGGGGGTGCCACCTCCTGCATATAGTAAATGGACCCGGCACCCTCAGTGAAGTCAAGATAAGAGGAAGGCTGGATTCTGAATGAGGACAAAGGGTTAAAATAGGCTCTGGGGACTGTTCTAGCCCAAGGAGAGGAAACATGAGAGAAAAAAAACATACCTGAGTGACAGCCCAACAAATTCCCAGGAGAAGTGGGATGGGAGTGGAGAGGGCTCATTATAAGCTGTTCCTCTTGCAAACCTTGGGGAGCTGCTACAGCTTCTAGAGAATGAGCACCCCAGGAAATCTGGAATGAGGTGACTGTGGGAAGACCCTATGAGATCAACTCCACTGCCAAATTGCAGTTTACAAAGCATGCTCAAAATCAGCATCCCACAGCATCACCCTGCCCCTGTTTGTTCTGCAGACGAGGAGACCCAAAGATGTGCAAGGATTTAGCCTGCATAGGTAGGCTTCAAAGAGAGGTGTGAGGACCACCAGTCAGCGCAAGGTGATTTTGTGCTGCAAGAGAAAATTATTACACTAGTGGGCATGTATTTACTGTAATGAGCTTTTAAACATATAACTAGAACCATTAAACCTGTGATTTCAAGGATACTGTTACTTAGGAAGAGGATACTTTTTTTCCCCACAAGATGGAGTTTTCCTCTTGTTGCCCAGGCTAGAGTGCAATGGCGTGATCTCAGCTTACAGCAACCTCCGCCTCCCGGGTTCCAGCAATTCTCCTGCCCCAGCCTCCCGAGTAGCTGGGACTACAGGCACGTGCCACCATGCCCAGCTAATTTTTTTGTATTTTTAGTAGAGACGGGGTTTCACCATGTTGACCAGAATGGTCTCTATCTCTTGACCTTGTGATCCACCTGCCTTGGCCTCCCAAAGTGCTGGGATTACAGGCGTGAGCTACTGCGCCGGCCACTTCCTTTTTTTTGAGACAGAGTCTCACTGATCGCCCAGGCTGGAGTGCAGTGGCGCAATCTCAGCTCACTGCAATCTGCCTCTCAGGTTCCAGTGATTCTCCTGCCTCAGCCTCCCGAGTAGCTGGGATTACTGGCACACGCCACCACATTCAACTAATTTTTGTATTTTTAGTAAAGTTGGGGTTTCACCATATTAGCCAGGCTGGTCTCAAACTCCTGGTCTCAAGTGATCCACCCATGTTGGCCTCCCAAAGTGTTAGGATTACAGGCATGAGCCACCACGCTTGGCCAAGGCTGGCTACATTTTAAAAATGGGTTTATTTAAAGTTGATTTGTATGAAGTCGTAAAGAAATTGTATTACATATGGCAGCTGGTTTTTCTTTTTTAAAAGTGCAAAGGTGAGAAACCATGTGCTGAATGGTGGTGGTAGTGATGTTGATGATAGAAAACTGTTTTATAACATTTACTAGGTGCCAATCCCCTTGCATATCTTAAATCATTTATTCTCATGGCGGCTCATGAGGTGGGGATAATGATTACTTCATCTGACACAGGAGGCCTTGGGGAGGCACAGGGTAAGGGTGGAGGACTACATCCAGGTGCTCAGACCACAGTGCTCTCACTCCTGCAGGCAGCTGTGGAAGCCCCTGACCAGAGGCCCAGGTGCAGAGGCGTGGAGACCATGCTTGCTAGAATGGGGAAGGAGTCGGTATATGTCCTCACTGCTTCCGATGCAGAACTACAGGAGACACCACATTTCACAATGGCATTACTTTCCAAAGCAAATGGGACAATCCGGTGGGCACAGTGAGGTGATTTCACGAGCAGCTCCAGAGCATTCTGTTTTGCATTTTGGGCAGAGGTTGCATTGCACAGCTAATGTGAGGGCCTCGGGCAGAATCCCAGCTAAGTCCATTTCAGGCTGTTCTTCCTGCCCGCCTGCTAAACTCTTCCAGATGACTCTGGCTGGATTTGAGAGGCTTTACCAGATAGGTTGTCTCTGTGTTAGAGGAAGGGAGGAGGATGTCTGGAAAATGCTCGAAGAGAGCTTTGAGATCAGGTGGCTGCTGCAAAGGCTGACAGGATGAATGCGGATTGGGAAGAGGAATGAAGAGATTAATAGGGCTAATGGGTCCTAGGAACCTCTCAGTCAAGAGCATAAAAAACAACTGTGCTAGCTGGGCGTGATGGCATGCACCTGGTCCCAGCTACTCAGGAGGCTGAGGTGGGGAGGACCGCTATGCTGCCAGCCTGTGCAACACAGGGAAATTCCATCTCTAAAAAGAAGCCAAAAAGCCCACAATTGTGCTTCTTACTTTTCACACAATTGGTCAAAAATCTTCCAGCACATTCTCTTGTTCAGCGTAGCATTTAAGAGCAAGAGCTTTGGAATCCTAGATTCACCTCTCATTAACTAGGTGGCTTTGCTGAGGTCATTTAACCTCTCTGGGCCTCAGTTTCTCCATCTGAAAAGTAGAAGTAATAAAAGTGTCTCTTGTAGAGTACTGTAAAGATTACATGTGATGGTCTTAGCGCAGTACGGGATGTGTGTTAAGTGACTGATGATGGTAGTTGTTACTGTCAGTATCCCCCAGGATGGGGCGCAGGTCACTACCTCTCTAAGGAGACCCCATCTGGTTTGGATTTGTAAGTCCAAGCTAACCTACTAAAGCAAAGTAAGACTTTAGAAATTCTTACTTTGGTTAATTAATGTGCCTTTTAATTTTTTTAAAAAAAAAGGTGTGCATGGGCAAATGTACTGATTTCATGGGATATTTAAGCCAGTTAAGAAATCAAAATGGCCAGAAAAAGGTTCCAAAGTTGCATTCACAGTTTCTCTCTCTCAAAGCCTGCTTTTCCTCCCATGTTCCCTGCCTTAGTAAATGACTCTGCTAAGTGCTGAAAAGGTCTAGAAAATGACAGCTCTCTTCCATTTCCAGGTCAGAACCATGGTTTTGGACTGATCAAACTGGTTACGCCACCCTGAGCTGACACTGCCTCCCAGATTGCAGGCTTGGGGGTGATGCGGAGGCGGATAGAGCCGGACCCACTAAGCTCATGTGGGGCCCAGAAAGCAGACAGATCGCATCTGTCTGTGGCAGGCAGGGGTGATTAGAAAACCCAGAAGGCGTTAAACCACCCCAGCCCAGTTCCTCCTCAACACACCATCATATAAGGAAGGAGGTGCTGTTACTCCAACAGAAGTCCCTCCTCCAGGAAACATGAGGAGTTGGAAATCAGTGTTCCTCTAACACCATCCACCACAAACCTCTGAGTCATGCATGGTCTCCCTCTCCCCTACCTCACTCCATATTCTGCTTATCACCAAGTCCTGTCAATTTCACTTCTGAACTACGTCTTGACTGTGCTTTCTTGGCTCTATTATACAGCTGCTAGTCCAAGACAGTATTTATTACCTCTCACCTGGACTTTGCACAGGGTTCCTCATCCATTTTTGCTATCTCCAATTTGTTTACACTGCAGGCCCCAACTCTTCCTGACATTATTTTTAACAGTTCTTTGTTGCTCTTTGGTGAAAAACTAAAATCCATCATGTGTGCCCAATGCCCTGCTGGTCTAGCCCCTGCCTGCCTCTCCAGCCTCACGCAGCACCACCATCCCTCTCACCCACAGTGGGAGCTCCAACCACCCTGCTTTCTTTGATTTCACAGAGAAGACAGGCTTTATTCTACTCAGAATCCTTTCTCATACTTTTCCCTCCACTTAGAATACCCACCCTTCCTTCCTTCCAGCCTTCCTTCCTCCCTTTCCCTTCCTCCAGCCAACTCTCTCTCATCCTTCCCATTTGAACTCAAATGTCACCTTTCCAAGGGAGCTTCCCAGACCAGATCAGATCTCCCTACTAAAGCATTCAAGGTTTTTGTGACCATTTCTTTCATACTTTTGACAGTTGGTAATAAGATTTGATTGATTTGATTCTTTGATCAATCTCCGTGTCCCCCTGATACTCTAAGCTCCATGAAGATAGTGGCTTTTTTTCCACCCCTCAGCCCTTGGCATAGGAACTGGCACATAGTAGATGCCTGGTAAGTATTTGTTGATTGATTGAATTAGGGAGATAAATAACTGTAGAAAAAAATGCAATCCCAGTGGATGGTTCTGGATATCAGATGCCCCTTTTCCAGGAAAGTAGGGCAGGCTAGGGAGACATGGGATAGGGTGTTTTTGTGTGAGTGGTGGAAGGTGCAGGGGAAAAGGGTTTGTCTGGAGTCAGAGGCCAGCAGCTGGTAGCTCCACTGGCTGCATGTGAAAAACATGATTGTAGTGTCAGAAGGGATTAATAGGGTGGAGCAAAGGAGGTGATTCCTGGTAGAGCCCTTCTCAGATCAGACGCATACGGGATTTGAAACTTAGAGGGAGGAACAGGAAAACACAGTTGTTGGCAACAGCCATAGCAAAAATCACCAACGTTTCTCTGGGCTGTAGGCTCCTCCAGCTTGCTGCACCCACATGTGAGAGGCCTTTGTCATTTCATGGGATGCATGGCACCTGCATTCCCTTATTAGTTTTGGGAAATCCCCATGGCATGCGTCTTTCTGGGAGGCGGCCAGATTTCTTTTCACTTGGTTTTCATGGTGGGTCTCAATGCTACCCAATATCCTTGAACAAATTCCTTTTCTGCTTAAGTCAGCCAAAATGAGTTTCTCTTGTTTGCAGCCAAGAACCATGACTGGTTTAGTCTGGGGCCAGCAGGGAAGTGACGTTTAGCTTCTCCACGTAGCCAAGCGTGAGGGTGCCAAGCATGCAACACTCCAGGAGTGGACAGGCCACTTTGGCCACCTGAAAGTTAGGGGCTCCTTAGGAATGGGGCAGGGGGAAGGTGACTGTTTGGAGCCAGGAAGAGTCTTTAGATGGACTTGGGTGGAGGCCACACCAGAGAAATCATTCTGTTGTTGAGACATGTCCATGGGTGGGACACCTGGTACACCCCAGACTGGAGCCTGGGAAACACCTTTCACTCGGAGTCCCAAGAACCCACAGCTGGCTCACGGCCTCGTGGAATGCAAACCCTACCCCTCCCGGCCCTTCTGGTACTTGTGCTTTTCCCAAACAGACTGCACTCTAGTATCTGTTCAAGATATTTTTCCACTTCCATGACCCTGAGTCAGGAAATCATCAAAGTCAGAGTGCACTCCCCACACTTCCCACACCTCAAATAATCACATGTCATTGATTATTTGACATCAATAGAGCAGGGAAGGCCCCTGGGACCACTGAGTCTTGTGGTCTCAGATGTCAGTGGGGCCCAGGATCACCCAGGAAACAACTTCACACCGTGGGTTCCCACGGACTTCCCCAAACCCAGAGCTGATCCACTGGGCCTGGTGTGAAGCCCTAGGATCTGGGTTTTGTACAGACTTTTCAGGTAGTTCTCATATGAGTTGTTTAAATATAGTGATTTTCATCCTTCAGCTCAGCTGACAGAAGAAGAAACTGAGACTCAAAAAGAAATTTCCTCCTGGCCCAAAACCCCCGGAGAACTGATTGCTGAGCTGAACACTGAGCTCAGCTTCCTGACACCATCTTTCCTTGGTTGGCCAGGGCTCGGCTGGGGCATGGAAAGGGTCAGATGCATGATTTTTATCTGCTTACAGGGCCCCCCTCCCTTTTCTAAGAGGGGCAGCTTGTCATGGGAAAATGCTGAAAATAGGGAAAGATGCCTGATGCTTATCTTGGCAGAAAGGCTGCTGTGGCCTTAGTGGAGTTGGAAACCCCACAGACAAAGCCAGAAATGGATACAGCAGGACCCTCAGCCCAGGTCCCAGTTCTGGGTCTCCCAGTGATGTGCTGTGACCTTGGACAAGTCACCCCACTCCCTGAGTCTCAGTTTTGTCCAGTTTATAAAATAGGGACAACCCCATTTTATACAGGCTCCTGCCTGTAATCCCAGCACCTTGGGAGGCCGAGGCAGGCAGATCATGAGGTCAGGAGATCAAGAACAACCAGGTCAACATGGCGAAACCCCATCTCTACTAAAAATACAAACATTAGCTGGGCGTGGTGGTGGGCATCTGTAATCCCAGCTATGCAGGAGGCTGAGGCAGGAGAATCACTTGAACCCAGGAGGCGGAGGCTGCAGTGAGCCAAGACCACGTCACTGCACACCAGCCTGGGTGACAGAGCAAGACTCTGTCTTAAAAAAAAAAAAAAAAAAAGGGCGGGGGACAACCCCACTCTCCGCTGTCTGTCCTGCCTACCTTGCTGGCCTCTGATGTGAATATACTTTGAAAACTCCCAAGTACTGCCCAAGCAGACGGGATTACTGACACTGGAGATGTGACTAGAATACTAATTTCCACCCAGGGTCCCTTGAGGACATGCTGGGCCCATCTTGGAAGCTAAGTAGAGGAAGCTAAGAAGCTCTCAGCAAGCTCGGGGGAGACTGTGAGAGCCTTATGGGCTGGCTGGCAGGGAGAGCCCTTTCTGCTCACACAGCCCGTTTTCTTCATGCTCCTGCGTCAGGGAAGGTGCCATGGGCGAGGACACTCACACAGGCAGGTGTGTGCGTGCTGGATGAGGGCGGGGCATGGGGAGTCACTGGATGAGGGCCCTCCTTCATCTGGCCTGGTACTGCCAGGACCCTTTACCCATCTCTGAAGTGTCCTGGCTGAGGAGCCCTGGAAAGTATTCAGGGGACCCCAGGAAGTCACCCCCCACCCTTTCATGCTTGTTTTAGTTGTTGCAGCAGGTTTGAGAGGGTGGATTAGCTCAGTCACCCTCTTTCCTTCTGACCACATCGGAACCATTTTCCCAGCTGGTGAGTGTCCCTATTCTCCTGAAGTTGTCAGGATGTCAGGATGCTTACACAATGCTGCCAAACACTTACTTTGTCACCTGGTCCAAGTCGCTTCATCTCTGAGCCTTTTTCTCATCTGCAAAAGAGGGGAAGCAATTCCCGTGCCCCCTTCCACTCTAGGGTTGCTGTGTCGAATGAGAGTGGGTGTAGGCAGCTTTGTGACACTGGAAGGACTGCCATTCTCTTGTAGAAGAAGTCAGGACAGAGGAGGCCTGGACAGGGGACCGGGAAAGGGGATGGTAACAGAAATGCCCTCTACTCCAGGAGGCAGGAAAGCTCTGCAAAGTAATTTCATTCCCGTCTGTTGCTGGGCTGTCCTGGGGCAGCAGGTCTTTGCCTCGTGATACACCCTCGTTTTGCCATGCTGGGCTCAGCCTAGGGACTCGGAGAGGAGAAGACGTATCAGATTTGGGGGCATCATGGTGAGGAAACCCAGAGAAAAGTATCAGAAACCTAAGCAGACACATTCCTGGGCCCAGGCCTGACGTCGCCTAGGCCAGTGGGTCTCAAACGTCAAGATTTTAGCAGAATCCTTCCTTATCAGATAATTTTTTTTTTTTTTGAGACAGCGGCTCGCTCTGTGGCCCAGGCTGAAGGGCAGTGGTGTGATCATAGCTTACTGCAGCCTCAAACTCCTGGGCCCACATCAGCCTCTTCAAAAGCTGGGGCTACAGGTGCCACCGTGCCCAGGTGAGATACCACTGAAGAATCACTGAGCCTTCAGGAAGTACCACTGATTCATTGCACAGATGGGGAAATGAAGCTCTAAATGATGGACTGTGACCAAAGCCATGCAATAAACCGGTGGTTAAAACAAATAAGCAAACCCACTTCAAATGCAGGGCTAACCCTTGGCACAGGTGCGGCATCAGAGCAAAATGGAAAAGTTCCTTCATTTAGGGGTCCTTTCCATAGCCTGAGGATGGAGGCTTCCTAAGAGTCAAGCGGGTAGGTAAATAGGGGCAATTTATTGACACAATTGCAATAAACAAATCTTACTGGGCAAGCAGGAAACTCATGGTCTCCTTTGAAAATGGAGATATTTGGCAGGATGTGTCTGAGGCACTGAGGCCCTTTCTGAAGTAAAGCAGAAGCAGGTCAAGCAAAACAGGACAAATGG
>PVKP010006659.1:62630-81830 GCA_004027715.1 Plecturocebus donacophilus | reverse complement strand
AGGATTTGTCCTTTTTTTTTTTTTTTGACAGCTAGGATATGGGAAGAAATTTGGGCTTTGGAAAGGGATAGATGGTCCTCCTTTGAGGTACTCGTGCTGGGCGGGGTAAGAGTGGTTAGGTTTTAAGGGGATGATGAGGGGTGAGTGACTCGTAGCAGCGGATGGGGAGGTGGTGTCTCGCATCCTAGGGTTAAGGGGAGGTGGTGTGTCACATCCTAGGGTTAAGATAGGAGGACATAAGGGGAGCTTTTGAGGGAGGTAGGGGTTCCAGGAGGAGGGTGGCAATGAGGTGTGGCTGTAGCCCAGGATGGTTAAGGAGGCAGACAATTTTGATGGGATGTCTTGGCCTAACAGGGGAACTGGACAACGGGCATGATTAGGAAAGAATGTGGAAAGGAGTGCTGGCCTAACTGACACCAGACCTGGGGAGTTGTGAGAGGCCTGGAGGCCTTGCCATCAATTCCTACAACAGTTGTGGAGTCCAAGAAACAGGTCCTTGAAAAGAAGACAGCGTGCAGTGGGTGGCCTCCATGTTGATTGGGAAGGGGATGCACTTACCCTCCACTGTAAAAGTTACCTGAAGCTCAGAGTCTGTGATGGTCCAGGGGTTCTCTGAGATGTTTGGGAAGCATCAGTCTTTAGCCACCAAGCCAAGGACATCTGGGAAGGATTTGGTCCAGGAGCTTTGAGTTGGAGCTCCAGGACCTCTGGGAGCAGCAATGTGAGTTGGACAGTCTGACTTTCAGTGGGGTCCCCTACAGACAGGACACTGTTTAGAGAGTGCCTTGGGCTGTGAGCATTCGTTAGCCCCATGTCCACGCTTTTGGCATTTGAAGCAGGATGGAGCCCTAGTCTGTGGGCACTCCCTGGCCCAGTGGCCCGTTTTCTGGCATCTGAAGCAAGGCTTTGGGCGAGGAGGTCCTGAAGAGAAACCTGGATGCTGTGGATGTGGTGGTCTGAAACTTCTGCGAGCTGAAGGAGTGGCTGGGGCCTGTCTTACAGCAGAGGCAAGCATTTGTGATTGTGAAATATGCTGCCACTTGGCAGCCTCTTCTCAGTTATTAAACACCTTACAGGAGAGGTGGAATAAATCCTGTTGTGTGGTTTGAGGGCCTGTGCCTAGTTTTTGAAGTTTTTTCCTAATATCGGGGGCAGATTGGGAGGAAATCCATATTAAGAATAAGGTGAGCCTCTGGCCCCTCTGGGTCTAGCACTGTGAAACATCTAAGTGTTTCTTCCAGGTGGGCTATGAATTGGGCGGGATTTTCATGTTTGTCCTGGGCAGTTTTTTTAAGCTTGTCATAATTAACGGCTTTGTAAACTGCCTGCTTAAGTCCCTCCACTAAGCAAGAGACCACAGAGTCATGCTTGTGGATCTCGGGCAAGCCCACCTGGTATTGCCATTGGGGTTCTTCCCTAGGTACTGCCCTGATGCCCTCTTGGAGGGCTGGCTCATGGCATCTGCAGGTGTCAGCGTAAGACTGAGCCAGAGTATAAACCCTGTTTTGTTCATCTGAAGAAAGAGTAGAGGTTAGAATGACATTCAGTCATTCCAGGTTAAGTTGTAGGACTGAGTTAGATATTGGAACTCTTGGATATATTTAGTGGGATCCGATGAAAACGATCCTAAGTGCTGACTAATTTGTTACAGATCAGACAGAGAAAAAGGAACATTCACCCTAACTGTGCCCTCAGCTCCAGCCTCCTCTCAAAGGGGAAATGTTGGACGGAGGAGAGAGAGCTAGTTTTAGGACTGAATTGTGTCCTGGAGCGGGTGTGGGATGGAGAAGTGACAGAGGAGGTATAAGCGGGAGGGGATGGAGCGGTGGGGAGTTAGTGTTCAGTTCGGCTTGATGAGGGGCAGCCTGAGCGGGAAAGGAAAAGTCAGAAGGGTCTATTGACAGTGAGGGATCTGCCTTGGCAGTAGGAACAGGGGGCACAGGTGGAAGGGAAAGAAGGAGAATTTGAGAGGAGTTACATTTGAAGTAGAGACGAGAAGTGAGCAAAGCGTGAAAAATGCCTGGACATAGGGTACTTCAGACCATTTGCCCATTTTACAACAAAAGTTGTGTAAATCCTGCAGGATAGAAAAATTGAAGGTACTGTTTTCTGGCTATTTAGAGCCATTGTCCAATTTATATTGTGGCCAAGTGGTATTGCAAAAGAAAATAAGATGCTTAGGTTTTAGGTCAGGTGATAGCTGCAGAGGTTTGAGGTGTTTCAGAATGCAGCCTAAGGGAGAGGAGAGTGGAATGGAGGGCGAGAGGTGCCCATGGTTTAAGAAGAGCAGCGGAGATAAAGAAAGTGAATGCATGAACAAGCAGCTTAGCAGGTGTGCTAGACAAAACCTTGGTCTGAATCTGGGGTGAATCAGTCAAATGGGGCATCCCCTGCATTGATCCATGACCTGTGAGTGTGAGTGAGTGACCAGAGCAGACGTCTCTGCAATGATCAGTCACTGAGGGATGACTGTTTTCCTGGTTCTGTGACCTACATAGGAATTTTTCCAGTCATAAACCTCATGGAAAGTCCTGTCTGTCTTGTCTCCCTTGAAAGGGAGAAGAAAATAAAACTGATAGGAGAAGGAGGTTGACAGGTGGCGAGAAGGGCTAAAGAAGAGAGTTGAGGCAAACCATTTACCTGACATGAGGATGATAAGTGGATGTGTGGGCTGGTCTGATGAGACGAGGTCATAGGTGGGTCTCTTCATGGAGGGAGCACAAGAACAGGGATGGGGGTTTCATCTCCTGTAGGAGATCCTCTATCCTGGGTTTTGGCACAAAATGTTAAAATGCTCTTGCTGAATGAATAGACCCCTGCAAACAGGCTTTCTGTGAGCAACATGGCTGTTTATTAACCTGTGTGCAGGTGGGCTGAGGCAGAAAAGGGCATCAGTGAAGGGCGGTGGGATAGCAGTTGATTTTATAGGTTTGGGGTGGGCATTGGAAAACTACAGTTTAGGGTGGTTTTTTGCAAGTTGGGAGGGGGTCCTAGGGTGTGGAGTCCCAAGACTGACCAAGGTCAGTTACAAAGTCAAATGGCCTTATCAGTTAGGGCAGGAATAAGGAACAATAGAGAATGTCTCAAAGTTGCGTCGACGCGGGGATTGGTCATTTCTTCCTCTTTTCATGGTCCTCCAGTTACTTCAGATTTTTCAGGAACTCATCTGGAGTGTCTGTGCAGGTCATAGAGGTGAACATGGCATCCATGGCACCATCAATCAGCCTAAAAGATTTACAAGAGCTATTTATGACAAATCCATAGTCAGTATCATACTGAATGGGCAAAAGCTGGAAGAATTCCCTTTGAAAACTGGCACAAGACAAGAATACCCTCTGTCACCATTCCTACTCAAAATAGTTGGAAGTTCTTGCCAGGGCAGTCAGGCAGGAGGAAAGAAATAAAGGGTAATCAAATAGGAAAAGAGGAAGTCAAATTGTCTCTGTTTGCAGAGGACATGACTATATTTAGAAAACCCCATTGCCTCAGCCCCAAAACTCCTTAAGCTGATAAACAACTTCAGCAAAGTCTTAAGATACAAAATTATTGTGCAAAAATCACAAGCATGTCTATACACCAACAATAGACAAGCAGAGAGCCAAATCATGAGTGAACTCCTATTCACAATTACTACAAAGAGAATAAAATACTTAGTAATACAACTCACAAGGGACATGAGGAACCTCTTCAAAGTGAACACAAACCACTGCTCAAGGAAATAAGGGAGGAAATAAACAAATGGAAAAACGTTCCATGCTCATCGATAGGAAGAATCAATATTGTGAAAATGCCCATACTACCAAAAGTAATTTATATATTCAATGCTATCCCCATCAAGCTATCAATAACTTTCTTCACAGAACTAGAAAAAACTACTTTAAATTTCATATGGAACCAAAAAAGAGCCCATATAGTCAAGACAATGCTAAGCAAAAAGAACAAAGCTGGAGGCATCACATACCTGACTTCAAACTATACTACAAGGCTACAGTAACCAAAACAGTATGGTACTGGTACCAAAACAGATATATAGACCAATGGAACAGAACAAAGTCCTCAGAAATAACATCACATATCTACAAGCAGCTCATCTTTGACAAACCTGACAAAAACAATCAATGGGGAAAGGATTCCCTATTTAATAGACGGTGCTGAAACTGGACCCCTTCTTTACACCAACCTAAAACCATGAAAACCCTAGAAGAAAATCTGGATAATACTATTCAGGAAATAGGCATGGTCAAAGACGTCATGACTAAAACACGAAAAGCAATTGCAACAAATGCCAAAATTGACAAATGAGATCTAGTTAAAGTAAAGAGGTTCTGCTCAGCAAAAGAAACCATCATCAGAGGGAACAGGCAACCTACAAGATGGAAGAAAATTTTTGCAATTTATTCATCTGACAAAGGGCTAATATCTAGACTCTACACGAAACTAAAACAAACTTAGAATATAAAGAGAATTCCATCAAAAAGTGGGTAAAGGATATGAACAGACACTTCTCAAAAGAAGACATTTATGCAGCCAACAAACAAAAAGAGATCATCATCTCTGGCCATTAGAGAAATGCAAATCAAAATCATAATGAGATACAATCTCACGCCAGTTAGAATGGTGATCATTAAAAAGTCAGGAAACAACAGATTCTGGTGAGGATATGGAGAAGCAGGAATATTTTATACTGTTGGTGTGAGTGTAAATTAGTCCATCCATTGTGGAAGACAGTGTGCTGGTTCCTCAAGGATCTAGAACCAGAAATAACATTTGACTCAGCAATGCCATTACTAGGTATATACTGAAAGCATTATAAGTCCTTCTATAAAGACACATGCACACACATGTTTACTGTAGCACTATTTACAATAGCAGACACTTGGAACCAACCCAGATGTCCATCAACGATAGACTGGATAAAGAAAATGTGGCACATATACACCGTGGAATACTATGCAACCATAAAAAAGAATGAGTTCATGTTCTTTGCAGGGACACGGATGAAGCTAGAAACCATCATTCTCAGCAGACTAACTCAGCAACAGAAATCCAAACACTGCATGTTCTTACATGTTCTCACTGCATGTTCTCTCATCAGTGGGAGTTGAAGAATGAGAACACATGGACACAGAAACGGGAACATCACACACGGGGCATGTTGGAGGATATGGGGAGAGGGGAAGAAGAGCAGTAAGACAAACACCTAATGCATGCAGAGCTTAAAACCTAGATGATGGGTTGATGGGTGCATACATCCACCATGGCACATGTCTACCTATGTAACAAACTTGTCCCTTCAGTACATGCATCCCAGAACTTCAAAATAAAAATATCAGTGATGAAGGTTTTGCAATGGACTTGACCTTTCTTCATGGCTTCTGTATCCTCCGAAAATTGTGTCTAGACTGGAGGGGTCCCATGAGAGCAAGAGGAAGAGCAGCAGTAGCCAAAGTCAAGAAACAAGACAAGAGAAGTAGGAAATTATCAAGTGAGAATGCAGAGAACTCACCTTTTAACACAGACGGCCAGGACTAAACTCAATGAAAGCAGCTTCTTTAGGGATCAGGAAGGCAAATGTTCACCTGAGATTTCCAGTGTGGTACAAGAACTTTGACCAAAATTCAAGATTCTTGCTTTTATTAAGACAGAAAGGTTTTCTTTTATAGAGAAAGACAAATAGAGTATATTATGGAAGAAGAGCTTAGATTTTTCCTTTATTTACATTCTAAATGGCTTTTCTCTCTGTGATGCTTGGCGCAGTTATGTCTACTCTCCACTCAGCAGCTAGAACTGTCATTTCCCAGTAGGAGTCCAATCCTGCCACTCATCCGCACAAAACTCAACAGTGGTTTCCATCACTCTCAGTAAATCTCAAACTCATATGTATTTTCAAAAACCTACACAACCACCTCTCTGAATTCTTCCTTTCCATTTCATCATCTTAAATTCCTGTTGGAAGTTAAACAAATGAAGTATTCTTCTGCCTCCAGACCTGTGCACATGCTGCTCCCTCTGTTTTGAATATCCTTCCTCCACAGAGCCATAGAGTTCATCATTTCCCTTTTGTCATTGCTAAAATATCATGTTGTCATAAACGACTTTCCTAACTGCTATATATAAAATAGCACCTGCATTCTTCCAGCAAAGAGTAATGTCTGTTTCCTTTGCCCTGCTTTAGATTTCATCACAGATTTTATCACCATCTGACATATTATACATTTATTTACTTGTGTATTATCAACCTTTCTCTACTAGAATAAAGTTCTATGCAGACAGGAACTTGTTTAAACATTTAGTATATAAAATGTCCCACATGTAAAAGATGCTCACTGGCAATGATTATTAAAAATGGAAGGAAATAAGGAAGTAAGAAAGGATAAAAAGAACAATGAAGGAAAGAAGGAAGAAAACATTACCTGCAAACAGGCAGGGACAGATAAAAGTTTGCTCCTTTAAAAATAAAATCATTCTGATTTTATTGTTCACTGAAATAACAATCTCTTCCTTTTTAAAAATTGTCAGTATTATGAAGTAATCAGTGATACTGTACAAAATAACAAATATGTGAATTCTGTATTAAAAGGAGCTGTGGCTGGATGTGTTGAAAATGCCAATTTAGTAATCATCAATAAGCTACTTCCTTAAACTCTGAGAGCTGTTATAGGGTGGAAACTGTTCATTCTTCTTGATCCTGCTTGAGAATGATGAGGTTTGTCCTCAAGACTTTGATACAACAAGAATACTAAAGCATTTGTAGTGAATTATTTTTAATTTATAATTTCCCTTTATATTGTCTAGAGTCTTTACCAGCAGATACAAACCTTACAAATACTTGTTGTGTCTGATATCAAGCAGATTTT
This sequence comes from Plecturocebus donacophilus, assembly GCA_004027715.1. Lineage (NCBI taxonomy): Eukaryota > Metazoa > Chordata > Mammalia > Primates > Pitheciidae > Plecturocebus > Plecturocebus donacophilus. The sequence continues at coordinate 74,973 of PVKP010006659.1, read as the reverse complement.
GAGTAAGATCAAAGCAGGCAGGCGTGACTCAATGGCCATATGTAGTCAGCAGAGCTCACCAATGTCATGTGAGACAAATAACAAATTTCTGAATATATTAGTCCTGGAAGCACCCTTTCATGAATTCAGTATGTAACTTTCACTGTACTATTCAGGTCAGAAATGTCCACTTCCTATCTTTTATAAAGTAGAAATCCTTTAATTTTTGACAATATAGGATGTAAACCTACATCTGAGTCTTAAAAACTGTGTAACATTTTGCTATATTTGTATCAATCCTGAAGTGAAATACCAAAATCATAACTTTTGTTATATTACACCCTGGTTTTTAAACAATATACATCAGAATTGCTCTGGTTAAGAATATTTGAAATCTACAGGCAAACAAGAATGACAGTAAAAAGAAAACAGGGTCATAGTGGGCAAAGATCTGTCAGACTATTGGACAAGATGTTTTTGAAAAAGATGAAAAAGAAGTTTCTAGGAGAAACCTAAAAATCAAATCCAACATTCATAAGATATTTTATAAACTCAGTTTATTATCATGAATATTAGCTTTGATTCTTTGAGGCAACCTCTTCTTATATTCCTATTTTGAAATGAGGGTACCAGCTTCAATTATTGTACAGCTACTTGCTCTTCATTATAAACTTTAGATTGTTTCAGCCTGCATTCTTTCAGTAAGCATTTACTGCTTATTACAACCTGCATAAGCATGAAGTTTCACGGGAAATCTCTCCTATGCAGTAAACTGATTATGCATTCCATTATTGTGATTCACATGCCTAAACTTGGGATCTGTGCATGTGATAGGGTGATCATCAAATACGAAAATAAGACATTTCTTTTCTTTGCTTGTTATGAAAGTTCCTAGGGGAAATTGTGCAGCCAGCTTAGTCATTCCTTTTTGTTTGTGTGCAAAAGGGAGAGGGGATTATGGATGACTGTGACTGTATTTAGGTCCTCTCACATTTAGCCAACTGTGAAAGGAGCAGGCACAGAGCTGAAAGGCAGGCAGAAAGAAGTTCTATTTCCTTAGCCTTCCAGAAGCATTTGGAATCTGCTCAAATTCACTGGTCAGTTTGATGTGATTGTAATTCAAACCACTCTGCAAAACTCTTTACATTTTAATGATAATGGAACACTTAAAGTATGATTATTTATAAAAGACATTGTAATCACCTCATGCTCAAGTGCCGCTTGGTTGACAACTTAACGAAAAGTCACACGTCAATGTTTTGGTCTCATTTAATGAACAGCATATGATGGGACAAATATTTTAGAAGATTATTTCTTGATAAAATTTAATACAGAGTTAGCTATAAATCATTAACAGTGGTGACATGACTATAGCTTTTATTTTTATAGGGTTTTAACATTTAAATTAAGGGAAGGTGGTCTGTGGATACAGAGAAATAAATAGGTATTAATATGTAATAAGGTTATTGAGAAAGAAAGATTGAAGAAAAACAAATTACTTTTTAAATGAATTATTATGTTGTAGTTTCTACTATATGGTCCTGCAAATTGCTACAAGAACATAGTAAACAATAATTCACTATGGATATCTTTCTACATATGTGTGTTTGTGTTTGTGTGTGTACATGTGTGTATATAATGTGGTTGGATAAATTGTAGGCCATATAATATTGGGAATTCACGGCTAAGCTATAACTTGGTTTACACAACCATAAAATGAATTCTCTCTAAAGACAAATATGTTGAAAGACTAAACATTTGCTAGATTCAAAAAAATCAAAAGATAACAAGTATTGATGTGGATAATATAGGTAAAGATGGAAACTGCTATATTGATGAAAACAATATAGCAGTTCCTCCAGAAATTAGAAATAGGACTACCATATGATCTGGCAATCCCATTTCAGGTTGTACATCCAAAGGATGTGAAGTCAGTCTGCTGAAGAGAAATCTGCACTCCCATGTTCATTGTAACATTATTCATAATAACCAAGACATGAACTTAACTCATGCCCATGGAAGGATGAATGTATAAAGGAAATGTATTGTACAGTAATCTTTGAAGATTATTGTACAATGTAGCAACTATAGTTTATAATGATGCATTGTATACTTGCATATTGCTAAGAGAGTAGATCTTAATGTTCTCGCCACCAAGAATGTAAGGTAATGAACAGGTTATTTAGCCTGATTAAATTATTTTACAATGCATACTTATGTCAAAATATTACATTGGACACAGTAAAGATATACAATTTTTATTTTTCAATTACATATCACTAGAACTGGGGAACATTTTTTAGATTTGTTGATAATTAGACATAAGAAATCTAATGATCGCAGATTAGAGTAGAAAAGGCATTATTTTCTGGAATTTCTAGAGATTATCTAAATGCAAATCCACAGACATTTTCTTTGGATGTGATGAGAAAAAAATTGCTGAAAGCAAAAGTGAGACTTTAAACACTATCTGTTTATCTTTCAGAGGGCTTGTATTTTCTCTGAACTTGGAGGGGGAAAAGATCACTCTCTTCCTCAGACTGTACCACAAAAGACAGCAGAAGGCCTGGCTGTGAGAGTCATCCCTAATGTCATAGCACAAAGATGCTAGACCAAGAACATCATGCCAGGTACCAGCTTCAGTTCTGTTTGACTGTAGAACAACACAAAATCCTTCTCCAAAAGAACAGGTTACTTAAATGATTACTACTTCAAGGAAAGGAGTTTGGATTGATGTTTGCAACAGGCAGAAGAGGGGAGTCCCCTCCTCCATGGTGCAGGGGCTGTGCAATGAGGAGTATCTACACACAGGAGATTATTTAGATAGAGAAAAAATGTTTCAATTCCCACCTCACTTCCTCTCAAATGACATCCAGACAAAGAACCTCCCATAGGAATTTAAACATATGTTTTGCTAACATACCAGAAAGATAGAAGCACCAGGATTTGAGCAATGATTTCCTTCTGTTAATCTGAGTCACAGATGATAATGATCTACCCAAGTTACTTACAGACAGCAAATATATCTGTGAGAAATTGCAGAGATATGAGTAACAGGAATCTGATCATGGTACATAAAATAGAAGATTGTCTTTTCTTACATAAAATAAGTTTAGATGTAGTCAGTCCATCACAAGCATGGGGACTCTAGTGTAGTTTCAGGAAGTTATCCTGCTTCCATTTCCAAAGTTGTTCTGTGATCCAATGTAGTTTCTAATGCTCCAGCCATTATGTCTACATTCTATGCAGAAAAGATGGAGATGGAAGGAGGAAAGACTGTATCACACAGCAAGTCAGTTTCCTTCAGGCAGCCTTCTGAGAAGTCATATGAGCATCCCCACTTATATACCTTTAGTATGTAAGAACTTAATGGTATGGTCATACTTAGTGAGAGGCTAAGAAATTGATCTTGGCTAGAAACCTGTTGTCCTGAATAAAAATTAGGATCTTTTATCAAGAAGAGGTTTCTGGATACCTGGTAGTGAAATAAGGCTCTACTACAGAGAGTAAGATGAGAATAAGATATACAGTGTGTGTAGAAGTTGGGGCAGCCAAAAAGAGTGTTGAGAGGTCCAAGAGGGCCAAAAAGTTCCTATTCTTTCATGTCAAGAACCAAGACTTCTGTACAAGACAGATAAACCATCAATAAATATGGATGCGATGGCATATTATTAAATAGTCATTAGAAGTTAAAATAGATTTCCTCTCTAGACTTGATGATTTTATATTCTTCTTACCTAAGAAAAATCTGATGTCTGCATGGTTAAAAACTGAAGACTTTTGGGAGACCTGTTAGAAAAAAGGAAATGTTTTTTTTTTTTTGAAGTTAGGTATAGAGACACAAACATAATTCATTGCTTTACTTTGATGAAGCAATGGTCAGTGGTTGACCCCGTAAAATCTATTTAGTCATTAGGACGATGGTTATCTTCACATTGTAAAGAGCAGTGCTTTAAAAATATGACTCCTGTCATCTGAGGAACTTAATACTGGATGAATAATGCTGATTCCTGAGCTCCACTCGTGGAGATTCTGAGACAATTCAGCTGTGATATGATTCAGGACTCTCTGTTAGCAAAACCTCAAGGAGGTTCCCTTGACAGTTTAGAGAGTTTTCATATCTTGGTTATGAGATTTTTGTGAGGAGAAGAGTGAAGTGGATAGGTCAGTGTTGAAGACTAGGTATAGGAGAAGAGTGAAAAGGGACATTGGAAAATGTATTATCATAGAGATGATTTGTGTTACTTAAAGGAGCATGAACCCAATAATGGCCTATGCCAGTTTCAAACCACATACCTTATAAACTATCTGTTACACTTTTTACTACTATTTTGCTGTTGTCCAACTTCCTTCCTGCATTCAAAAGTTTATTGTTTTAGTTGCATAAGTTTCCAAGTATTTTTTAATAATGATGTGGTAAAACATAAAATTTACCCATAAAAAAACTGTTTTGGACTACCTAATTGTCTTCTCCTATAAACCAAATTTTATTTTCCTTGGTACATTCAATCACAGTGAATAGCTTTTGAATTAAATGTCATTTAACATCCGGTCTATCTTATTTGTCTATTATTTTGCTTAACAACCCCCCCGCCCTCAACCCCAACCATATAAATATATTCTTAGTGGAATATATGTCACATGAAAAGAGAAATTTACAACCATGTAATGCTTTTCTCTTACATATTATTTTATTTTGTCAATTTGTAAAATGGGGTGAAAAGCATATCTTAAATATAGCTGAATTTTATTTTTACAATAAGTAATACTCTTTCGGTATTTTTCATGATGACCTTATAGGGTTATCTGATATTTAAATTAGCTATTATTTTCCAACAGATAATGTTTCAAAGTAAAGGATCGATATTTAAGTGAAAATTGTGTTTCATTATCAAAAGCATAGCAGTCATATCATTGTTTCGCCAGAATAACTGTTGTTATTTTTTATTTCATTTTCTTGGTTATCAAGTAAACAGAAACTGAAGCTTTTTCTTTTTTCTTTTTTCTTTCTTTCTTTTTTTTGAGATGGAGTCTTGCTCTGTTACCCAGACTGGAGTGCAGTGGCGTGATCTTGACTCACCGCAACCTCCACCTCCCTGGTTCAAGTGATTCTCCTGCCTCAGCCTCCTGAGTAACTGGGATTACAGGCGTGAGCCACCACACCCTACTAATTTTATAGTAGAGACACAGTTTCACTGTGTTGGCCAGGGTGGTCTCGAGCTCTTGACCTTGTGATCCGCCAGCCTCGGCCTCCCAGATTGCTGGGATTACAGGCATGAGCCACTGCACCAGACCAAAGCTGAACTTTCTTGTCTGTTAATACTTCCAGTAATTCCAAAAGTTCACGGGGTTGAAAATCATGAGCTATTTTTCTGTGAGTCTAACAATATGCATTTTTATTAGGTATAGAGTAAAGAAACTCCAAATATAAGAATCCTAAAAGATAATAAAAAGCAAAAATAAACTGTTTTTGTGGGAGCAGTGGCTCATGCCTGTAATCCTAGCACTTTGAGAGGCCAAGGCGAGTGGATCACCTGAGTGAAGTCAGGAGTTCGAGACCAGCCTGACCAACATGGAGAAACCCCATCTCTACTAAAAATACAAAAACATTAGCTGGGTGTCATCCCACATGCCTGTAATCCCAGCTACTTGAGAGGCTGAGGCTGAGGCAGGAGAATCACTTCAACCTGGAAAGCGGAGGTTGCAATAAGCCAAGATCACGCCACTGAACTGTTGTTAAAGGTTCCTGTTACTATGAAAATAAAAGCTGAGTTAGTTGTAGATTATTAGTATGGGTTATTTTTGAACCAACTTTACAGTTAATTGATGAAGGTGTATGTAATAATAAGTTAATGTATATAAAATTAGTTGTCTCTGCTTATTGATATTTAACCACTCTAGAAATATATTCACAAAGAAACAATTTGCTTTCCCTTTCAAAAATACTGTTTTTTATCTCTCAAAATGACTCCTACCCTTTGCTGAATATTGTGGTTATATCTTGAACCTTGCTATAAGAAGTATCCTGAGATTTTGGTAAGTGTCAAGAATGCATTTGTTGTTGCTGTTTTTTTTTTCTTTCTTTCTTTTTTTTTTTGAAATCTAAGCCATGATTTTCAGAAAAAGAAATTCATTTCCATGAGATTCTGTTGTCAGCCTCAGAATCATCCCCTTTGTCAACTGATAAATGTTTATTTTCAGGTTATGTTAGAACAGAAAGCAGAATAAAAGCAATTGTCAGAGAAAGCATTAGCATTGAGGGAGAAATTTAGATTTTGTAGCTTCTCAAGTAATGCAGATGTCCATACACTGCACATTCCATTACTGATGGCAAATCCTGGGCTCAAAGGACATCCTGTAATCCACACAACTGGTAAATACAGGAGGTGTTTTCAATTTCATTTGGACTGAAGCAACACAAATGTCCTTCAACCAAACTAGTGAATAAACAAACAAATTTTGATACATTCATGTAATAAAATGCTTCACATATATAATATTTAATATATAGATATATACAATATAACAATGTTAGGTATTTATAGAATATATATAGCTCTAACATATTTTATTGTATACACATATACTTTAATATAAATGCTAAAGGCTACATAGAGTGTGATTCTATTTATACTGTTATGACATCCTGGAGCTAGAACACAGATCAGCCAGAGGTTATCAGAGGCTAGGGCTGGAGGAAGAGGTAGATTTAAAAAGGTCATGAGGAAATGATTGAACTGCTCTACACCTTGATTATGGAATTTGTTTGCAAGAAAAGAGTGAAGTTTGGAGTATATAAATTATACCTTTAAAAAAAAGTGCTAAAGTAGAAAAAAGAAAAAAAAACATAGACCTCACATAGTTAATATGTTAAGTAATGACATGGTTTGCAAAGCATATAACATAAAAGTATGGGAATGTATAAATACAAATCAATAAGAATCCCAGGAAAGAACCACTCAATTAGAAATTGTGTCAATAATGTCAATAGAAAATTCACAAAAATGAGAATCTTAATGGCAAAGAAATGAAAATAAGCAAAACATCATTTCTGGCTATTACAAACTATGGTAAAAATGGGCCTATTTTGATAGAATGACAAAAAATTAAAGAAATATAATCATGCATGTTAGAATCTGAAGGAAAAGATACTAGAGGAAAATATGTTCGTACACAGAGGAACGTTTCAAAATTGACACAATCCTTTGGGCAGATACCTGTCAGTGTCCTTAAAACTGGAAGTAAGCATATCCAATTACTCAGAAGTTTTAAGTGTTTATTCCAGATAAATTTTTGCACTTGTATAAAGGACATGTGTATACAAAATATTCATCAAAGAATTACTTATAACAAAAAATGGAAGTTATAACAGGAAAAACTAGAAGCATCAAATGTGGTACTATTAAAAAAATGACTGATTCTGGTAACCTTAGCATTGAGTGAATTTCTTCGTCTGTCATAAGAGACTTGTACTTTGTCTCATCGTGTTATCTGGAATAAAATATTTAATCAGTACCTGGTATAATATGAGATTACTGAATGCTATCATTATAAGCCATATCAAATAGAAAATATTTTACATGATCAAGAGTGAGAATAACTAATTTTTTCATTTGACTTTATGAGACTATTTTTGTCACCTGCCTTAAAACTTTTACTGATGTCTTTCATAGAGTAACTAGCATTTTCCCTCATTTTCCAACTATGGTTTCGTTATTGTAGGTGTCAGTAGGGAAAGGTTTAAGTGATCCTCCCACGTCAGCCTCCTGAGTAGCTGAGGTCACAGGCATGCGTCACTAAACCTGGTCAACTTTTTTGTGTGTGATTTTGTAGAGACAAAATCTTGACAAGTTTCTCAGGCTGGTTTAAAACTCCTTGATTCAGCTATCTGCCTACCTCAGCCTCCCAAATGTGTATACTCACCTTGAGAACTTTAAACTTCCATATACCTTTTCAATTGAATTTGACCGATTTTACTCCTTCCTAGTTATTTTCAACTTTAACATTATTATAAAAGATAAAAGAAAGTATAAAGAAAAAAATTAATGAGTAAACTGGAGAGTATAGCTGTAAACACTGACTATATAAATTACTGTCAAAACAGATATTTTTTGAAAATGAAGAGTGGTGCTTACCAGGCAAGAAACAAGGACATCCGGTGTAAAAACCTGGGAAAACTGAGACAAGTTTCATGCTAAGTAATTAACCACACACAGACCCAGTAAATGTATTGCAACATACACTAGTTAAAATGCCCCCCATCTTATTGTGTATATTTTTACTTTTTCTTTAGAATATTTTTCCTTTCTTTCATTGTTGCATATACTGCATGTCAGGACAGGAGCTAGGTGCTGTAATGCAACACTAAAGGAAATAGATGACATGTTCATTCTTGGGATATCTAGTCTCAAGCTTTCCTACTTTATAGAGGTATCAACATTTTTAATATTTTAAATATTTTACCATGAATCACGCATAACCCATAACCAAGTCATCCTATTTAGGTAGCAATGTAAAGTGAAAGCAATAAGAGAAGAACATCATTTAAAGGAAAATCTATGCTCCCAAATTTCTGATGCTTCCCAAACTAATTCCTTTTAGAGATCATTTTCAGGGAAGAAGTGGTGAAGTGTAGGTAAATCAAATTATCTCTCTCTCTCTCTCTCTCTCTCTATGAATGAATGAATGAATAAAGTTGTCACTCCATGGGAATAGCTTTTAAAGAAAAATCACTTATCATAACAAGTGATTGAAGTAAAGAAAAAAATACATCCAGATAGTGACAGGAACTTAAGGGACAGAAAATAAAAAGCAAAAACAATAACATTTTAAGATTCCTTAAAATCAGTTTTAAATGATTTATAGACTATCTCCTTTTCTTCTCCAAAATAACTTTGTATAATATTATATATACTTCTAATACTCTAAATCACCAAGAATAATAGTTTTCCAGATTTATGTTCACCAGTTGTAATAAATACATCATTTCAAATAGTCTTTCTCTGTTTTATAGGAAATATTGGTGTCCCTCAATAATAGAAGTTTAAATTTTCTTTTTTATTTCAATAGCTTTAGGGGTACAAATGGTATCTGGTTACATGAATGAATTGTATAGTGATGAAGTCTGGGATTTTAGGGCACCCATCAACTGAGTAGTGTACATTGTGCCCAATAGGTAGTTTTTTTATCCCTCATCCTCCTCGCACCCTCCCTGCTTCTGAGTCTCCAATGTTCATTTTTCTACTCTGTATGCCTTTGCATGTCATAGTTTAGTTCCCATTTTAAGTGCAAACATACAGTATTTGGTCTTCCATTTCTGAGTTACTTAGAATACTGTCCTCCAGTTCCATTCAGGTTGTAGCAAGACATTATTGTGTTATTTTTTATGGCTGAGTAGTACTCTAGTGGGTGTGGGTATGTGTGTGTGTGTGTGGCATATTTTTCTTTATCCACTTATGGGTTGATGGGGACTTAGGTTGATTCCATATCTTTGCAACTGTGAATTATGGCACAAGAAATATACATGTGCAGGTGTCTTTTTAATATATTGACTTCTTTTTCTTAGGGTAGATACCCAGTAGGAGAATTGCTGGACTAAATGACAGATCTACTTTGAGAAATCTCCACACTCTTTTCCACAGAAGTTATACTAATTTACATTCCATATCCATACCAACATTTATGTTTCTGTGTTTGACTTTTTTCTTCTTGCTTTTTTTAAATGGCTGTTCTGGATGGGGTAAGGTGGTATGGTGGTATCTCATTGTGGTTTTAATTTGCCTTTCCCTGATAATTAGTGATATTAAACATTTTTCAAATGTTTGTTAGACATTTGTCTTATCTTCTCTTGAGAGATGTCTATTTATGTTATTTTCCCACTTTTTAATGGGATTATTTGATGTTTTTCTTGCTAATTTGAGTTCCTCACAGATTATAAATATTAGTCCTTTGTTGGATGCATAATTTGCAAATATTTTCTTTCATTCTGTATACTCTGTTTACTCTGATCTCTGTTTACTCTGATGATCATTTATTTTGCTGTTTATTTACTCTGATGATCATTTATTTTGCTCTGTTTACTCTGATATCTGTTTACTCTGATGATCATTTATTTTGCTGTGCAGAAGCTTTCTAGTTTAATTAGGTCCCATTTATTTATTTATTTATTTATTTTTGTTGCATATGGTTTTAAGGTCTTGATAATAAATTGTTTGCCTAGGCCAATGTCCAGAAGAGTTATTTTCAGTTTTCTTCTCAAATTTTTGTGGTTTAAGATATTAGATGGAAGTCTTTAATTCAGCTTGAGTTAATTTTTGTATATTCTGAGGGATAAGGATCTAGTTTCATTCTTCAATGTATGGCTATTCAATTTCCCCCACACCGTTTATTAAATACAGTGTCCTTTTTCCAATTTATGCTTTTCTATGATTTGTCAAAGATCAGTTTGTTGTAACTATTTGGCTTTATTTCTTGGTTCTATATTCTATTCCACTGGTTTATGTATCTATCTTTATACCAATACCATGCCATTTTGGTTACTATAGCCTTGTGGTATAGTTTGAAGTCAGCTAATGTAATGCTTCTAGATTTGTTTGTTTTTGTTTAGGAGCATTTGGTTATATGGGCTCTTTTTTTGGTTCCATGTGAATTTTAGGAGTTTTTTCCTAATTCTGTGAAAAATGTTGGTATTTTGATGGGAGTTGTATTAAATCAGTAGACTCCTTGAAGGAGACGTAAAGTCATTCTCAGACAAGCAAATGCTGGGGGAATTTGACACTACTACACTAGCTCTACCAGACATGCTAAAAGGAATTCTAAATCTTGAAACAATAGATCTATACATATTATAATAGACATTCTTGAATGCATAAAATTTACCGGGCTTCTAAAAAAATAATATAAGGATGGAAACAAAACCACTAGGTAACAATAAACATTATGACCAAAGCAGTACCTCACATCTCAATATTAACATTGAATATAAATAGTCTCAATGACCCACTTAAAATATATACAATGGCAAAGTGTATAAAAAATAAAAAACAAAATATCTACTCTCTTTAACAATACAAGTTTCTTGACAAAGAAACTTTTCCAAGTGTGTACCTAAGCAGAAAAGATAAATAATACATTTTTAAATTAATTTTTTATTTTTTAACTTTCTATTTATTTTAAATTTTAAGTTCAGGGGTACCTGTGCTGGTTTATTCTACAGGTAAGCTTGTGTCATGGAGGTTTGTTGTACAGATTATTTTGTCACTCAGGTATTAAGCCTAGTACCTACGAGTTATTTTTCCTGATCATCTTCCTCGTCCCAACCTTCTCTCTCAAGTAGGCCCCAAGTGTCTGTTGTTTTTTTCTATGTGTTCATGTATTCTCATCATTTATCTTCCACTTATAAGTGAGAACATGTAGTATTTGGTTTTCTGTTCCTGCATTAGTTTGTGAAGGATGACTCATAATTCCATCCATGTTCCTGTAAAGGATATGATCTCATTCTTTTTGTGCCTGCATAGTATTCCATGGTATATATGTATCACATTTTCTTTATCCAGGCTACCATTGAAGGACATTTAGGTTGATTCCATGTCTTTGCTATTATGCATACTGCTGCATTGAACATACATGTGCACATGTACTTATAACAGAGTTATTTATATTCCTTTGGGAATATACCCAGTAATGGGATTGCTGGATCAATTCGTAGTTCCTTTATCACTTTGAGAAATTGCCACACTGCTTTCTGTAATGGTCGAACTAATTTACACTCCCACCAGCAGTGTATAAGAATTCATTTTTGTCTTCAATCTTGACAACACCTGTTTCTTTTGACTTTTTAATTATACCCATTCTGACTGTTATGAGATGACATGTTATTGTTGTTTTGATTTGCATTTCTCTAATCAGTGATGTTGAGCGTTTTCTCACATGCTTGTTGGCCGCATGTATGTCTTTTGAAAAGTGTCTGTTTTTTTTCTTTTCCCAGATTATAGGGGTTCCTTGGTTTTTAATTATAAATTGGTTTAAGTTTCTTATTGATGCTGTATATTACACTTTTGTCAGATGCATAGTTTGCAAACATTTTCTCCAGTTCCATTAGTTGTTTACTCTGTTGATAGTTTCCTTTGTTGTACATAAGCTATTTAGTTTATTTAGACCCCATTTGTCAAAATTTACTTTTGTTGCAATTGCTTTTGGTGCCTTCATCATGAAATCTTTGCCTGTGCCTATGTCCTGAATGGTATTGCCTATGTTGTCTTCCAGGGTTTTTTTTTTTTTTTTTTTTTTTTTTTTTTTTTTTTTTTTTTTTTTTTTTTTTTTTTTTTTTTTTTTTTTTTTTTTTTTTTTTTTTTTTTTTTTTTTT